>JAVLVB010000239.1:901228-936558 GCA_032876305.1 Orestias chungarensis | reverse complement strand
AATTATTTGAACCAGCAGCCTGCAATTCCTTTGCACAACACAATTAATTCAGGCATCAGGCTCTAACGAACTCGACTTCCCAAAGAGGGCTCATGGCTTTTTCTTGCCTTCAGTTTGTGGCCCCCCAAAGCACAAATGTTACCGGACACCCGCTGTATTTATCAAAGGTATTTTTGTACTCATGTTTGATGAGCTGATTGTGGTGCATCTCTAGGCTTGTTTAGTTTTCCTCACAGATTGTCACTTTGGCTCCCAGGGTCTGCCAACACTTGACCGTAAGCCTGCCGAAGCAGCCCGGCAGCAGCGAGTCAGAGATAGGGACGTTTCTTCTACATTTTATATAAAACATGCGAAGGCAACAAGTCAGGCCTGCACTATTTTGTTCCTGCGGCGGTGGACCAGGGGACCAGCTATATAGTCACTGGCTCAATCTGGGCATCAGAATGGGAGGGAAGTAGATTTAATAGAGTTTGAACGTAGCTTGGTCCTATTTCTGAATCTGCTGCTCTACAGGAATTTCTGTACAAACCTCCCACGTTTACAGAAAATGGAGCGAAAAGGACAAAGGATCTAATGAGGGGCAGCTGCGTCCACGAAAATGTCTCGTTGACGTCAGAGGTGAAAGAAGAACGGGCAGAAATGCCTTCCGAGCTTTGATGCAGACGGGGTGCAGCAGCATGTGCCAACAGTAGCTACCCAGGTAGGATGAGGCCAGGTGGATGTACTGCTGAGGGGGGACATCAAGGAACAAAGCTGATATCTATTCAAAGTATCACTTACAGGGTGTAACATTAAAAGTTTCCCAGCAGAGCAAATGCTTCATTAGAATTGGAAGGATTCTTCTTCTTTTTTTGTCTTTTTTTTTTACATTGTCATTTGTGTTGCCATATGGGTTCCTTAGTGATTCATTGTGTCATATGTTTTACTTGTGATTCATTGTGCCACTGCAGAGAGGAAGGATGCTACACTGCTGCACAGGGTCAAACCATCTGTTGTTTGGCCATGTGTTGTTCATCACTTCTTTACCTCATTGTCAATTTGTTCCGCATGAAGCGTCCCTTGTTAACAATAGCCTTCAGAGAATTTGGGGGGTGCAGCATGTGTTCATTAGATCACAGCAGATGTGATTCTGCATCTGCCCGATTGTCTGCAACATACAGGACAGCATAGATAAGAAAAAAAACCTAAAGGAGGAGGTCATTAGTCATTTATGTTATTAGTGTGGTGCCCTTCAGGAAGAGGCAGGGCTGTCATGAGACCCTGCAGCGACACAGCCTTTCTAGAAACGAGCGAGGATGGGGTGGGGGCAGCTTTGCATGTGACATCAGCTGCTTGTGACGGGAGCACCGAAACCCCTGTTTCTCTGTTTACCAATTTTATTTTTTTAGGTTCAGGCTTTTCCTGCTAAGAAATGTCACCACCTCTAAGCATTTTCACTTCTGTTAATATATTTGTTTTATTAAGGTAACGTTTTCTTGTCTCTGCACATCATGTCATATTTTTTACATCATCAGATTGCAGAAAAAAAGACATCTTTCCAGATGTGGTTGAAACAGCAGTTATGAACAGCACTATTTTGTTATTATCACATAAAGAAGCAGTTTGACACCAAACAAAGAAGGATCATGGAAAATCCTTACGTTGAGGCAGAATGTCATTTAAAACTTTGTTTAAAATTGATATCTGTTTTTTTTTTCAGTCTTAAGCTGGTTCCACTGCCCCAATAAAATCTAACATGGCCAAACCTACTGATAATAAACAATATTGTTATTCTAGCTGGTATTTAAACCTCAGTCCTGTAATTGTGCAGAGCCTTACGTTGAGTTCAAGACATCGACCTATTAAGAAATGGGTTTTGTGTTGTCTTTAATGCACACATCCCTGCACAAATCAGGGACTCTGACGGCAGAGACAATGGACCTTAGACTCTAGGCGCCCACATGATTCTGGATTTGCATCAGAGAGGGGAACATAAGACAACACAAAGAAGAAAAAATGTTTGAGCAGATGATGCAGATAACTTTCTCTGAAACTAGAAATGTTCCCGGCAATTCCTCTCCCCTGAACACTTCTGACCTTAAGCTGCACATTCAGTTTTATTCTGAAATATTTTACAAATTAAAAGTTGGAAGTAAACACCAAGCGGAGTATGTCACATCATGCCCTGTCTAATTAAAGCAATAAACATAATTTATAACTCTGCATTTTTCTACCCCTGCATTCCCTAATAAGCTGCCATACGCATGCAGGCTAAAGCCACTCTAACTCAGTTTTAAACACTGCATGACACCTGCTATAATAACTCTACTGTGTGCCAAGTAGGATTATAGCAGATGTCATGGATTATAGACGGTTTAGGTATACGAGTGCATGAGAGGATCTTTAATGGGCACCTCCATGGAAATGCCATGAGCAACCACTTAAAGCTCATTTGTGTGTCTGTGTGCTGAGTGCATGCATTGTGGAACATATCAGCAGCTTTGCAAATGCAAACACTTGCTTGTTTTTTCTGTCCCTGTCTTAAGGGTGAGATGGCCAGCTCCCATGCTATTGAAGGGAGGTGGGGGTGGGAGGGATGAGCCACAGCTGCTGTCTGACGTAAATGCAGCACAAATGCTCTGTATGTGCGGTCACAGCCTCTTTGACAGCTCCGAACGGCTAATGGGTTACCTCACAGTCCCTCCCTTTGACTCGCTGCTGCTGGGCTGCTTCGGCAGGCTAACGGTCAGGCGTTAGCAGACGCTGGGAGGTAAAGTGACGATCTGTGTGGAAAACAGCGACTGTCATCTGTCTGGAGGTTTGTCATTTAAGGTCGCTCAGTTCATGCAGAAGCGGCTTTTGCCAAGAAGGTTTAGCTTCATTTTAGGGCGGGTTATTAAGCCCATTAAAATAGTAGCTATGATGTCCTTAAGATGAAGAAGATAATCATTATGTTATGTCTTACTTAGACCTTATGCATGTAGGACCACAGCATATGCAAAACTAAAATATAAGGACCAATAACAATGTCACTTAATTGCCCTGCAGTGGTTAAAACCCAGTCTGTAAATGTGAAACATTTACTTGTTGGATGAAAACAAAAAAAGGTTGTGTTTTTCCTTCCAAATCTTCATTCTCAAGAACCTAGCCTAATTTGGGACCATTTTTATAAAAAGAAATAAACTGTAAAGATATTTTTTGAGAAAGTAGTTATCATTTACAAGAAAGATGCAATGCATCAACTTAGAGGGATTAGTTTGTCAAAATACAAGAACAGTCCTGCTGACCAGCTGGTAAAAAGAATAATAATAAAAAAATCTCTGTAGGTTAAAAAATCGGAAATTAAAAGGTTACTTTACAGTACTGTTTTTTTTTAAATAAACTCAAATAATCAAATACCAATGACAGCAGCAGCACTACAATATCATTCACAATTTACGTTACCCTTATTTCAATCATGCAGAAATGTGCACTTTTTTAATTTAATTTAATTTGTTAATGTTGTAATAATCATGGGCTCATTAGTGTTTTCACAGAGTTCTGAGAATGAACCCACAACATCTAACATGGATTTGAATGTCAATTAAACTCAGCACCGGTTTCTGTGCTTTGAATAAACAAATCTAATTACTGCCCTCATTGACGTCTTTCTCCCCAACCTGCATCCCTAGCAGCTTTTAAACAAAACTTGTGTTGTCACCATGAGGACAGCACGCATGCCGCTTCTGTGATGCGGTCGAATACAAATGCAAACCACACTCTAGACTCATTATGCTGAAACACCCTACGACCAGTGGCTCGCTTCGCTTCTTCTGTCTTAGACCAGCGTGAATTTTCAAGAGGAAATGTGCACTGTTAGGCGGAAAATCGTATTCATCTATCTCCTTTCATACTGGACTAAAAAGTATGACCCACGAGGGGAACGGTGATGGATCTGAAGTCGGACCATAGACGATCCAGTTCCTAACCAACAAGTAAACACTGTATAATTGATCCATTTTAAGGATACAACCAGTCTTTTTTTTTCCAGCACCTGCAACTTCGTGTGGGACTGAGAACCCCCTCCATTGTTTGCAAGAACATCTGCACATGTGTAACGTTCAGGCCATACATACTTTTCTGCTGAAATTGACATGCATGCAAAGAAATTAACCGCCGGCGGGTTAGATTTGATTACTGTGCCGTGATGTCTATTGCAGGCACCGTTTGGTGTAAGGGGGTTATAAGCGCTCCCCTGAGGTTCTGACGCAGGCAGCTGACATCACTGCCTAAACCTCCCTCTTTGACCAAGCAGCATGCTGGCCGGCTGCCTTTAAACAGGAGCAAGAGCAAGAGAAGAAAAGAGAGTGACATAGGTCTGATAAATTATTGATTTGAAGGAAAGGGAGAATAATTATAGGGGTATGTCTGAGGCAGGTGTGTGGAGCTAAGTTTGAAGAAAGAAAAAAAATCATGCCTCCTACTAAGATATTTAAATTTTCCACTGATGCAAAACTAATAATAATGATAAAAAAACAAAAGCCCACCACCACCCTCTTCGTTTCACCTGAACCAGCATCATTAACCCTTCAGGAATGCCGTCATATGCATGACACTACCTATACACAAGGAATATCAAGCTGGGATAATGATACCTGGCTCCCACTGTGGGAGGCATGGATATCATGAACAAGAAGGAAAACAGCTGCAGCGACCTGAAATCGTAAAATATTGTCATTTTGATGTCATGTTACTCCAGGTTGTGTTCACTTGAGAACCGCGAAGAATATAAAAATAATGTTGACAAGCTCTGTGGTATTTAATGGTAATTGTGTCAAAAAGAGTGCTTTCTAAATATGTGTGCCGCGAGACTAAACATAGGTTCAACTGTGGCTCCTCAAGCTGCATGAGCGGGCTATAAATTTTTCCCGCTCTGACATTTACTGACTGAAAACAAGGCAGAGCGAGGACAGAAACTGGAGAGGAGAAAAAAGGGCTCGTGGGAGAGCAGAAAAAAAAGGAGGGGGTCTTTGTGCTGTAGTTTATCTTGGGTTAATCATTTAAATGGGTGGTCGGGTGTTGGGTGAGGAGAGCAGGTCAAGTGGGAAAAGGAACAGAGCCGGAGTTGTGTCAAATAATCTTACGGGTCCTTTTATCTCGCAACAGCCATGCCAACCAAACGAAACATGGAGCAAAACATCCAAACAGAGCCGGCTGTGTTTTCGCTGACTTGGTGTCATCCAGCAAATGCACACAGTTGAAGTCACAGTCTGGCCACACGTAAAAGCAAAAGGTTCGGCTTAATATGGTATTAATCCGTTAAAGGGATGTTAATATCTGGATACAGTTGACCCCAGTAAAGTTAAAAATTCCCGATTACATTTCATCAGTATTACATAACGTTTGACATGAATTTTGGATCAGATTGGGATCAAAGCTCAGTGGTCGACCATCAATGCAAAGTGGAAACTACTATACCTGAAATATTTGAACACAAACATTAAAGTGCTTCCAACAATTCTCCTGCAAGTAAACGGGGTATTGACAATAGTATAAGCCATACAACTAACATGTAACATGTAACATCATTTCAAACGAACAGATGTTTTTTATCATTCTGCTATTTGTTTTCCCGTATCACAAAGTCAACACCACTTTCCTTGAGCATTATCATTTTGTTCATTGACATCAAACTCACTTGTAAGCTTCAAGGGCAGTCGGACAGTCTTAACGAAAAATTCCTTCAGTCAGTCCTCGCGATTGAATTTTTTGTAAATACTGATATTATATTGACAACTGTGATCTGATCTATTGCTTCAATTTACTATAGTTTCAATCTATAATCCACATTCATGTAAAAGTAGACCTTTTGGTCTTTCTAACAGCTCCTATGGTCTCGGACCCCAACAAACGATATGAATATTAATATTGATGAATATTTAGTTCATACCAGAACTCTGTGTTGGATTAATTTATGCAATATATGCATGGATAGGAAAGGTCTCACTCTTATTGGGAAGACAAAATACATGACTTATACCATCAGTCACATTTCAAACATAGCTTTAGAGTTTTGTCACGTCAGCTGGTTTGGCCAATAATCCCAAGCTCAACAGGACAGTTTGTCGACATCTATGAAGCCTGAAACACGCAGTAACCTACGGTCTTGGATGTTGTTGTTACACTAATGTCAGTAAATCCAAATATTTACTCCGTTTTCAGTGGAGCCAATACATTCGGTTAAGTCGCAGCAGAGCTTGTGGATTAATGCAACTATCAGGTTTAAAATGTTTAGCCATCACTTCATTGTCTTAAAGCTTAGGTTTTGCTGCAGGAAAATAATCCAAAGAAAATGGAAAGTTTATCTATACTTGAAAGTGAAAAAATATTGGAATGTTTTATTTTTTACCGCACTTTTGTGAGTGTTAACTTCTTCCTGAGTAGATATTGTATCAAAATCACATTTGTCATCAAAGTTTTGGCGTGTCAGGGATAATCATATTCTAATGTGTTCATAATTTAATTTAATTTTTTACATTTTTTTATGATTTAGCATTGTCCGCGATTTTTCCCATTACTCTTTTTTCTATGACAGAAGCAGCAGAAAAGAAATGAAAATAAAATATTATAATTATCTTTATATTTACATTTAAGTCTGTAATAGCTAAAACTATTAGATGCATAGGAATAATTCTTTTATGGGGGGAATTATGGTAAAACTCGTATTTTCTTTTCAAATGAGCTGCAGTTAAGCAAAAAGGAATCATTTAAAATATGTTTAATTGTTGTATTAAAAATTAATCCAATTGCCTGGATCACCATTCTGTTGCAATGTTAATTTGTGGGTCAAACATTTTGCAACCTCTGGATTAACCTTTAGTTTTTGGAGAGAACAAATGCTTTAAACATTTAGTCTCACCAGGTGTTTATACTTCAACAAAAATTTTAAAAACTTGAACATTTACCACCAAATTACACTGTGTAATAACCCCGATCCAGTGCAAAAACATCTCCACGCACATGAAGTTCAGAACTTGGACTTCGTGTTTTGAGTTTAATCCCCTAAATCGTCACAATCCCTCTAAACTCTTGCAACGAAATTAAATTCAACAAAAAACCAACGCACGCAGGACTGAGTGATCCCACATTCTTGCGGCTCCACAGGAAATTTCTGGATTTATTGTTCTGGCACATTCGAAACATCGGCTTACAAGGAAAGAGTAGCAAATAGTGTGCAGTGTATCAACTGTGGTCGTGTGTGCGTCTGTGTGTTTGCTTTGGTTACAAAATTGTTCTCTTGCTGGGGAAAAGGCAGAGGTGGACGACGAATAATTTGTGTCAAGTCCAAGACAATGACTTGCTGTTTAGTTGCCTAGTTTATCAGAAACAATGGCTGTAATTAAACGAACAATTAGGCAGGCTTTAAACAAAGAGCAATAGACAATGTAAGTAATTTTGAGACAAATACGTCTGTGATTTAATTAGCTGAAGAGGCATGCTATTATGAAATAGGCAAAATATTCAAGCCAACAGTATTTCTATTTGCTTTTGATTGCTATGAGAGCAATTATAGCAGCTTTAAATACTGCCTTCATCATCCAACACAAACCCAACTTCAATTATTGCTCTGACAGTGTGAAAATGTCTTTATCTAAACAAAACTTTCACTTTATCCTAACTAGGACCTTGGTTCTGATGTTGTTTATTATGTGGAAACTGTAAACTCAGGAGAATTTATTATCTTGGAAACAGACGACAGTCCTTATCCTACAAAGTGTTGGAGCTGACCTTTTGACATCCTCCCTGGCTTTCCTTTTTTGGCGTTGCCGCAGAAGGGGATCCACAGCCACTATCCTCCCCCTCCCAGTCCGAAAGCTCCCGAACTCACATGGCTGGATAAAGGAAACGCACAGATGTCCTCAACGCTGTTTTATGACACCTTCTTTCACCCAGCTTAGGTTCTTTAAGCCCTGTTTAGCTGCTCTTTTCTCTGACAGACTTCGCTCAAAACCACACTCCACTGAACTGCATACAGGTTATGTTTTTGCGTTCAACCTGTTGCCCCATCTGCACTGAAGCAGTGGCTGCACAAGTTACGCAAAACAATTAACAAAACAGGTGTAAATATAGGTAATGTGGAGAAAATATAATAAAGCAATTAATTCATCACAAAGGCTTAAAAAACTGTCCATTTTTATTCATGATTTTCATTTTTATGATTATTTGGAAATGTTTTTGTAGGTACTTTCATTTTTCGTCCAACTTCTAAACACGTGTTTTTGTGTTTTGTTTCTTGGCTTCCTCTGGAGAGTTGAAGACTGCTATCCGGCTTTAGGGTTTCAGCTGAGAGGCCATATGGACATTTAGTGAAAAGATTAGGAGCACAAGATGCACAACCACCTGCAGGGATAAAACATGCAACTTTCTTTCCATCTGGACTGTTGCAGCATCGCTTCACAGCCTGAAACTCCTCTCTTCTGTATATGAAGGAAACCGGATACAGCATGTGTGCAGCCGTATGCTTTATATGAGGACTACTGTCTGAGGAAAGAGTTTCCAAAATGTTTGCTTTGTCAAAAGGATAAATCCTCGACTGATTCCCCAATAAACTCTGTCTTGAAAAGGTTTGTACATGTGTTAAAATAAAAAAGTGTGGTTTAAACACAAAGCTGCTAACATTATATAAATATATATATATATATATATATATATATATATATATATATATATATATGGTTAATACATACCTAAAGGTTAGTTTAAAAATACTTTTACGCTCTAATTTCCTGAATATAACTAAATGGAAACACCACATTTCTAAGATTTTGTTTAAAAAAACAAAAAAAGTAAATGTCTCCTTTTCACAATTATGCACATATTTGTCTTGATCCATTATTCAAATTATACCAAGTATTAAAGACAGTGATGATAAAATCTAGGGAGAGGAAATACATTTGTGGAGCATTGTAGCTGCCATAAAGCATTGTTCCTGATGCGAATATTTAATAGCCTGGTATATCTGTAGCTAGAGATTTGATGACTTCGGCTTGTTTTAATCATGAATAAAATTGTGTTTCTTCTGAATCTCCTCTGTTTTATAATCCATTTCATCACCAGCAGTTCAGTAGACCCTGTAGTACATGTGCCATTGTGATCGTGCAGTGCTGAAATGCTGATCCAGGTGTGTTTTATCTATTCATTGTGTATTTGAGCAGTCAAAAGAAAACATTCTCTGACACATTCGTTCTTTTCTATCCGTTCCTTTTTCATTCTCCGTTCAGTGCTCCGTTTTCCTGACAGCCTCTTATTGTATTCCTAATTCATCTAATCATTGACTGCGGCTGTCATCTGTCTTTGTGGGTACCCCAGCACTACCTTCTCCTGCCACCCTCGCCTCTGGATAATAGGCTGATCTGTGTTATGACGCACACGACTCCGTCTCCTGAGGGGCTTTTGCGCACACAAGCATTTATAAAGGCTCTGTGAGTGGCCTGTTGTCAGACACAAGCACCAGCCAGGTATTTACATCTCCAGATAACCGACACTGCAGGATTACTGTATCAGCTGCTCCACTGTTTGCACAATAGATGGCATTCATAAGAATTAAAGACTTTTGTTATGAGTAGAGATCATAAAACGTTGGTATTGTGTAGCTGCCAGGTTTAGAGGGGGGAGAATGCCATTGAAGATCAGCTTACTTGTATCTCAATTCCCAGATTTCAACCAGTACAAAAAAGACAAAGAAAACACGATCTTTAGCTTTTATTTCAGATTATTCAGGTCATGGGAGGGTAAAGGGTAATTCAGATATCAGAGATTGATGGTATTTTGACTCCTTATGATGTTCTCAAACATATGATGAACCAAAATTAAATCCACAGTAGCTCATGTGCAAATATTTCCCCTAAATATGAAACTAAAAGTAGTAAGTCATTATTTTCCATCTGGAAATAATGGCTTTATTGGATTTTTACACTCTTTCTTTATATCATGATTTTTTGGGTCAGTTGAAAATATTACGCTTTTAACCAATTATGGTTAAAAATTTTGTTCCACTTTTCTATGTATCAGCAGAATTAGATTTAATTGTGGGATTTAGATTTAAAGCTTAATCTGACAGATTCACACTCAATTTACCTTGACAATTCTTAGTTAAGACCCTCCAATAACAAAATGTAATAATTTCTATGTTCAGTGTTTTGCCTTAAGGATATTATTTAAGCTTCTCCTTTTAATAGTATTAGATTTTATCGGGTACATTGCTTGAGGTCTGGGAAATGAGAAAAGTCCTTCATGTCTAAGGACTCCAGATTATTTGAATGAATCTACCAAGATCGCTTGCCTTAGAGCAAGAATGTGATGGTTTTCAATTCAAGATTCTCTGTGAGTGCTCCAGCTTTCTCAAACAGTCCAAAATATGGATCTTAGATAAAATGGTTGCCCAGAGGTATGACTGTGTGTGAGTCTGCATGTTTATTTTGTGCTGCTTGTGCTGTTTTGAGAAATAATGGACTGACAATGTGTCCAAACAGATAGGATTCAAGGATTCAAGATTCTTTCTTTATAAATGTTTTTTTTCTAAAATATTGACAGGGATATTAAAATGGACAGATGACAAATGACTAAAATGATTTAGTGCAATTTTCTGTTTTTGCTGCAGTAATTTTACTACTATGTGTAGCCTTTCCAGTTGACGCTATTTCCTAAAACCAAAGCTGGATTTTAAATTGCTTTTGTGTTGAATGTACAGCACACTTCTTCTGAATAGCTATTCTATAGGGCAATAACAGGATTGTTCTTGTGTGAAATTAATCAAAGTTAGTGAGAGTAAACTCTTTGTCACAGATTATGTTAATAACTTTCATGGACAAAATTTCTAGGCGCAGCCAAGGCGTTCAGGGAATCCATTTTGGTGGCCTTAGGATTGTTTTTTTGCTTTATCGCATGATGTGCTTCTACTGGCTTCATCAGTTTGTGATCTACAGCTCTCACTGGAGCAGTTTGAAGACGAGAGAATCAGGTCCTCCAAATCTGAGGCGATGGTCTTAAGCTGGAGAAGGGTGGTTGTACTTCCAGTTTACTACAGATGTTCCCTAATTAGGTAACTTGATCAAGAGTATTTTCTAATTCATGGCCTAAACATTCTGCAGTTATAACTGCGACCTACTTTGTGTGTCAAGGAGCTCCTGGGTTTCAGTAATTGGCTCAGCAGCGAAGGCCCGATTCCGAGACACACAACTTTCCACTGTTTGGAACTGATCGCTGATGTTAGCATGCTAATATTAACTTTCACAGTTACTTTATGTGACTTCTGGACTTGCTGAAAATGTCTAAGAACGGATTTCCTACCCAGTAATGTTCTTGTTTGCCTAAAATAGTGATCTTAACAGAACATTTTGACAATGTGAAAAGAAACCATTGTCGGCAAGTCCTTGCAATAAAGATGCAAACAAAACCTTGGTGAAACCAACATTTAATTAAGCAGCTCTTTTTGCAGTTGCTCCCAGATGAATTATTTATAAACAGTGTAAGAATTATTTTTACCTTCTGATGAATGATGATGCAAATCTTTAAATACTGATGGTTACAGTTTCAGTCTATTCTAGTGATTAGGTACAATACAGTCATTTGTCAGTATGATGACAAGAACAAATATATAAACTGATGTTCTTACCTCAGATACAGACATTGTCTTTTGTATTCTGGCTGCTGTTGTAGAAATGGCATAGTGATGAAAATAATGAGCATCTGAATATAAAAACTAAATGAGAAAAGATTAGAACTTTTAGTTTTCCATATTTTGAACATGATGATCTGATATGTGGTTATGGGGTTATAGGGAGGCTAATATGAATCTGGTGTCGACTGCTACTGTAAACTTGCTGATCTGCAACTGATTTTAATCAAAATCCTACCCTGAATTATATAAATCCAACAGTTTCTTTTAACCGCTTCTTCAAACCTAAATGTTGCTCTCTGTTATCAAACATTGCAAAGTTTGGATTCTGACCACACAGAAGCCTAAGGCACCTCAACGTGCTTGTTTTACTGAATGACCGCGAACCTCTACAAAGAATGCATTTATCCCTCAGAGTCTCTGGGCTTGTATTATATACTTGTTGTCACTGTACACACTGAGTTATTAAAACTGTGTTCGGTTAAATGATGGTGATATATCTACGGCCCTCAAGTCAAGTCAGGAAACCGGTCTGCATGATTGCAACAAATTGCCTGACATCTACACAAAGCCTTGGTCTGATTACACCTATGTCATGTGAACCCCAATAGGAGTTTTTTCACACTCACAGACAAGATTTTTACAGGGCTGCTGACTTATGGGCTTGCATAAAAAGCCTGCTGATTCAAACCAAGCATCAGTTTGTCCTACTACAAGACTAACAGCATAAAAGTTGCTGTGGCATTGGAGCTCTGGTGCAGTTATCTGGATATCTTTCAGCTTCTTCCGAGTCTAACAAACCCTATAAGTACAAAAAGGTGAAAGTTGACGGAGCAAAGACACAATAAAAATGAAACATTGATGTTTAGTTTTTGGCTTCATGCAATAAAAGCTGTTTGGAAAAGTATCTTGTACAAAAAGCTGTTAAATAACTTTACCATGTGACTTCAAAATGGCCTTACCAGACATGGTTATAGCCAAAACGACCCCTTATTTCAAAAGATCTTCAAATATGTACTTTATGTGTTCATGACCTCAATAGTTGTAATACTCATGCATACAAAAAAAAGTATAGTATGAAGGCCTACCTAGAAATGTTGATTTTTTTGGTTTTATAAGTGATCCTTCAAAAGTTCACTTACATTTACTTTGACTGTGAGTTGTCATATATTTAAATACTAATGCAAAAACTTTGCTGGTAAACTTTTGTTTGTATTCTAGCAAAGATTCTTTTATAGGGTTTTGAATTTAATCGGCTGCAATGCAATGCAAAAAATTTGGGGATGTTATTGACAAACTGTCTGTTCATGACTGAAGAAAAAAGATGATGTTTGGTTTTAACACGTATGAGTGGTAAAAAAAAGTAAAGAAAGAAAAACAACTCTGGATTTTTATGCGCCTTCGTGTAAGTGGAGGGGGGGGGAGAGGAGCCAGAAGTAAATCTGTTCCTTGAATCTGTAAACCACAAACCTTTTCATAACAGAAATTACCACAGGCAAACATTACCAGGTCATATCCTTCACAGTTTTGAAATGAAAAAGCCAACTATTTCCTCTCAGTAAGCATGTGGTGACGTGGGAAGGAAAGAGTGCTCAATCAACAGAGCTCAAGCAGAGCTTTTGTTTGGCTCGAAGCCTTAAGAAGGATGAAACTGCAAAAGTGTGTCATGATTAAAAATACAATGGAGAAATAACATGAATGAAACCAAGAACAAATACAAGTCAGACAAAAGTAACGTATAGAAAAAATGTGAGTAATAAAAGTAAAGTTCAAGTTACAGAACAGATTTTAAACCCTAAACCAAAAATATCTACGGTAGTGACCATATGGTTAAGGGCTTAAAAAAAACTTTTCTTGTTAAAGAAGATCTAGTAAAAAGTAAATAAATAACTGTTTCTGTGTTGGAGACATCATAGTGTATAATAAACTTAGCTTGTCTGCAGCTGCAGAACATAACAGAGAATAATGGCGACCTCACATACAGGAAGCGAGAGACATCGTCTCACAGAAACCAAGAAGGATGAGAATAATATCGAGCTAATCTGCAAGCAGCTGCATCTAAGCGACTCTTCCTTGACTTATTAGAGCAGGTGATGTGTGTTGACATACATTGTCCACAAAAGTTGTGCAATTTTGTTCTTAGTGCTTTATGAAGCTGTTCTATTGGAACTGTGTTGTTCCTTATATCTGAAGGTTATACATATATATATGAAGGAACATAAATACTCTACATTCAGACAGCAGAGCCAACTAATCATTTGAAAAACTCTTTCCCTAAACACACCCCTCTCCTTGATCACCATCTCCCACTGAAACATGTAAGATGCTCCTGACTCCTTCATCCTTAAAGAACACACTCCTCCTCTTTAAGGAAATCAATAACCTCTTACCTTCCTACTTAGTTCAGGCTCAGATTGATCCTTCTCCAGCTGGTCTCAAATTTGTCAAAAGAAACTTTCAAAAAAAAGTTTCAACTTAGTTGTCTCTAATTGTTAGAGTCTAAAAACAAAAGATTATGACATTACTTTGATAAAATTATGTGCACACTGTTATGTCTGTGGATCTCAGGTGGAAGGCGTTTTTGTTTCAGGCTTTCTTAGTCGATGTGTCCTTGAGCAAGGCACTTCACCCTCCCTGGCTGCTGGTGATGGTCTGTGAGAGCATGGCAGCGTTATTTTTATCAGAATCTCCCAGGCCTGTTGTGGCTACAGTATAGCAGCTGTAGGCTGTTTACTATCTTAGTTCTCACCCAGTATGTGTTTTTATCTTTGTCTCTTCAGCAGATTTGGCTGGCAGGTTTGATTTCCCACGGCTGCAGCTCATCTGGGAAACTAATCACAAAGCTGGCCGGCTCTTTTCCTCGCAACTGTGATAGGAATGGCCTTCTTACCAGTTTTTAACCTCTTGCTGCTTGCTATTCAGAAACCTGGGGGGGGCTGCTCAAGTTTAGTTTCTATGTTCCTTGTCACCTTAAATGCTGATCTCCACGCTTAAATGTACTGCTTTTTTATTTTGTATCATTTAATTAATCTAGTTAGATGCTGAAGGTTTCTTATCCTTTATGTTGATGTCTTTTGTCAAGTGTAGTATAGCAAACAATCAAGCTTAAACATCTCTTTTGATGACATTTAGAGCTAAGATGCAAAGAAAGACGATCACTTTGCAAAAGTTGATCCAATCCTCTGAGAGCTAGCTGCTCGGGCAGACATTCTTAACATAGCAAAATATGATGATCCTTCCCAATCTCATCTCCATCTATCTCCATTTGTCTTTTCTTCCAGTAGTCCAACTAAGGAAGAAAACAGTTACATCTGCAAAAATGTTACATTAGCAGTAACAACAAAGCGTTGGGCCTAATCTATTAACTAATGTGGAAATCGTACATGTAATTGAAAAAGTCTTGGAACTTCAACACAACTGTAGATGCAAATAAAGGCCCAGTTAATATTTGACTTCATTTCCTGTAGAGGAAAACTACATGGCCATGAAACGATGCCCACTATTCTATAAAGTTAAACATCTTGTCAGTCTTACACGATTCCCATTTTAAAGTAAATTGTGAACCATCTGGTCAGAAGAATATCCACTTTGAATTCAGAAAGTGTCCTGATATCTGTAAAAAAAAAACTAAGCTGTGACGCTGAGAGTTCTGTGAGGCCCAGGTCATGCAAATAGTTTGAGAAGTTTCCCGCTGAACCTCCTGGATGATAGCTTGACGCAAAACCTCGAGGACAGTCCCTGCCTTCCAAAGTCAACAAGCATAGACAGATCTCACTTAATTACCAAGAGAGAATGGTACCACTGTGCTGCGCAGGACACAATGACACCAGATGATCGCACAAAGGGGCTTTTCATAGACTGCTGGGTTTTGCTAAAGCTTAAAGCCAAACAAGAGGACCAGCGGGTTGAGGTCAGCGGACTGAACATGACTGCAGTGTTTTGTTCATGGTCCTGTGTACAGTTATACTTTGTAATGTGAGTGAAACAATGCCAAATCATCTTGAGATCAAGTAGAAAGAGAGCCAAAATGGTGATATTGCCACCAAACCATTTTCAAAAGAGAGAGGACTTTCTGTTTTTGTAAAACTAAATTTTATTCATTTATCTTTTATGTTCTTCATATATATACTAGGTACGGAAACTATTTTCAAATGTTGTAGTTAAATAGTAATAGCACCAAAAATAATTTAATTATAATCAGATCTGTTGGACACTTTTGTGCACACAAATAAGAAATTTGATTTTTGTTTTGGTTTTCTACTTATATACTTATATACATTTAAATTATGAATATGTTAAAAAGAAAACATTAATTGCATTTAAATGAGGGGGAAAAGTAATAGAAATGCTACCAAATTAATATGACGTATATTTTGTTAGTGTATTATTTAATCTCAAGCAAACATTTTGTTTTCAACTAGATAATATGCAGACTGCTTACCATTATAGTTGTTCTGTTTATTAAATGGCAAAAAAAAACTGGCAAATTGACATTAGCTAGTTCATTAGTAGGGCTGTCTTCAGGACTACTGCTTTTTAGCTAACTTATAGTTTCCATCTCTTGGTGGCTCATTTGTTTTGCTTTATTAAATGCTCTGGAAATCTTATTTTTTATTTTTTTATCTTTTTTGTAAAAGAAGCAAAAGTGCTATATTATTTCAGCCTACTCACCAGCAGTGCAAAGCAACATGTGGTGAGAAGACAGTTCAATTAGCAAAGCATAAACAAAGGTTAGAGATTTGATAGCATGACCGTTTCTTTCCAAAGTCAAATGGGAGTTAAGGATACTAATCCTTTTACTGGATATATGGATGATTGGATGACATAATAAATACAGCCATGTCACTGATATATAATCACAATATGTTGAGTTTTGAAGTTTTTCCAGGTAAAATGTTGAATGCTTTTAATTTCCTTTTGACTCAATGTCAAGTTTTTCCTTGAAGAACACCTAAAATCATCTCAGTACTAAACCATCTGTCTTCTCTGTCTATATCTGTTCATTTTAGTTGTTTTTTCCCCAGAGTACTCTTTTGTGTGACTGAGATCATATGCTTTACTGTTTGTGTTGCTTCAGGTTACATTTCTGCATTTCAGGCGTAAAACAAATTTGAATCCAAAGTCTAACGAGTCCTCGTGTTAGTTATTCCGAAAGAAACTGTTTGATTCATTTCCGAAATGTATGGTGGGCAGAGTTTTAATGATTACCTTAATGGTTCAGATATCTTGTTGTATGTTAAAAGTAGTGATTGCTGCAAAGTTATTAACTGACTGCACATTTTTTCCCCTTTGGATAGAAAATGTTTTAATTATTTGAAAACAAGAAAAAAAAAAAAAAAATTTTACTCACTGCATTGTTTTTTTTAAACTGGGATAGAATCTGTCTGTATAACAGGATTGAATTTACTCTATATATTAAGTTGTAATGTGCTATAATACTATAATATGTTTCTGTATATACAGTAGAAACCGAAGGTATGCATTCAGTAACTTAAAAAAAAGACATATAAACCTTTATTTTTCTCTTTTTGAAGTTGAATCAGACCAAATCTATAATTTTTTAGGCCTGTAAGAACTACACTAAGTATTTCTATTCCCTTAACAGTCGCTTATGATGAGAGAAAGAATGTTTCAGAGATTCATGTATTAGTCTTTAAAAAGAGACTGTCTGTACATGTTCTGAGTATTTGGTAGAATTGCCTTGTAACTGCATGGCTTTGGTCAAAGATATACGTTTTCTTCTACAAGCTTCTCACTATAGTTTACTGGAATCATGCCCCATCCCTCCCAGATCACACACTTTCCAGATCTGCCCACAAATTTACTACTGGATTGAGATCCACGCTTTGTTATGGCCAAAAACGGACTTCCTTGTCCTTCAGCACCTTGTTGACCACTTTGACTAAGTGGAGGGGTTCATTTTTAATTTGGAAGACCCATTTGACACCAAGCTTTAATTTCCTGGCTGCTGTCTTTCAAATAATGTTCTTTCTTTCTGTTGTCACCTATTTTTTTAAGTGCAGCGGTGCTGCCTGCAGCAAAAGAGCCCCACAGCATGAGGCTGTCACCCCCGTACTTTAGAGTTGTGATGTGTTTCCCAGGTCTACAAGTGTCACTCGTTGTTTTAGTAATGGCTTCTTCCTCACTGATTTGCCTTTCATCTTACGCTGGTGCAGGACACATTTCACAGTGGATAATGATACTGTCTTACAAGCTTTATTCTGCCATTTTATCCAAGGTCTGTAGCTTTTGTTTGGGGTTCATTTGCACATTTTTGGACCAAAACACAAAAGCCGTCTCCTTCCTGAATGGTACACTAGTTTGACATTGCCAGCATTTCCATATTTGTTTTATTAGAATTAAACCACTTCTGTTTGTTATTTTGTATCGTCCGCCAGGTCCTTACTCTAAATTTATAGATCAGATCTCAGATTTTTTATCTGAAAGAGTGTTAAACACTGATAAAATCATTACAGTGGGAGATTTTAACATTCATGTTTACAAAAAATAACAGTCTAAATGTAGCATGTAGTACCATTTTAGACTCACTTGGCTTCACTCAAAAAATCCAAACACCTACTCACTCTCTTGGTCACACTTTAGACCTTGTGCTGACTTATGGCATTGAGTGTGAAAAAGTTATAGTTCTGCCTATTAAAACTAAAATTGATGGCATCCTACCAAACATAACTACTACCTCAGTAAGCAATTTGGTACTGAACGTGGCTCTTGAGCCTGATCTCTGTTTGAAGTGTTTTGTTCCAGTTGACCATTACACGGTGTACGGACTGGAATCCGGCATTGACTATGACATTAGTGTGACCACCGAAGCATGGCGAGAATGAACCCACGATGTTCACTCAACAAACAAGTATTTGTATAAAAATGTAGTTTTATTGATTTTTCAGAGTTCATTTGTCAGCTCTCTGAGACACACAGAGAATACAACAGCCCAACCAACAATCAAATACCTATTTCCCAAATGTATTACCATGGTGGTATCAGTTTTTCCTCATCTCCTCTTAACTTAATTACATTTGACATAATTCTGTATTTTAGAAAACAATAGATACAGATAGCATGAAAGTAATAATAATCATAATAATCAATTTCTGAACATTCATTTAAAGAGTTACTAAAACAATTACCACCATGCTATTAAATATTATATTAAAAGAAACTGAAGAATTAATACTTCAAAAGATAATAGGCTATCAGATTTTATTATCATAAAGCTAAAAGTTTAAGTTCTGGGCCTGTTTCTTTCTAGAATTTATAAATTAGCTTTTAAAATAAGAAATAAAAAAAATCCTTTTAAGTTGCTGACGAAATAGCTTTACATGCTGTGTTGTCAGTTTAATAAATGCGTGTCTTTCATGTGTACGCGTGGACCATCTTGCTTCAATTTGAGCAATTTTCTAACTCTTGGTCTTTAAATTTAAAGAGGCTGTAAAATGTCAAACTCACACATAAACTCTGTTGTTCGTTCAAATAATATTGTGCTAGTTTCACTCTCATTCTCGCGTTGTGAGTAATCTCTGTGTTATATCTTGTCACTTTTTAAAAAACACAATTCGCTAACCACCAACAATGAAAGATCCCGTGTTCCCCTTTTTTTGTTGCACCCTGAATTAACCTAAGCTTTTTCTCTAATAGCTGTACCAGCCCCCACAAATTTGAACTTTGTCGAAGTTGGAGCAGACAGTATCGAAGTCACGTGGGTCTCTCCGCAAGTGCCAAACACGTCTGACATCGACAGCTTTATCATTAGGTATGGGAAACAAAATTAAACATTTTTCACCATGAAAT
This sequence comes from Orestias chungarensis, assembly GCA_032876305.1. Taxonomy (NCBI): domain Eukaryota; kingdom Metazoa; phylum Chordata; class Actinopteri; order Cyprinodontiformes; family Cyprinodontidae; genus Orestias; species Orestias chungarensis. The sequence continues at coordinate 917,114 of JAVLVB010000239.1, read as the reverse complement.
TTTATTTGATTTTGTATCCTTACTCTTGTACTTATCTTAATTTAGATACCACCCCACTGATGATGAAGATGAAATTATAAAAACCCGAGTTGGAGGCATCTAAATGACAAATCGTCTCCGCATTGTAAGGTTACTTGTGGAGTACCACAGGGTTATGTACTTGGCCCAATTCTATTTGCTATATACATGCACCCTATTGGTAAAATCATGAGACAGCATGGTGTTAATTCCACTGTTATGCTGATGATACACAACTGTATTTATCTATAAATCCTGATTAATCCAGTCAGTTTGGTGGATGACATAAAAATGTGGATGACTTTAAACTTTCTGCTCTTGAACTGTGAAAAGACAGAATTTGTTATCTTGCTTAGTCAGCCACTTGACCTAGATAGAATCAGGTTGGCATCTTGTAACAATGTAAAGAACCTTGGGTTTATTTTTGATCAGAAAATGTCATTCAAGTCTCATATAAAACAGGTCTGTAAGATTTCCTTCTTTCATCTTAGGAATACAGCAAATATTAGAAATATTCTGTCTAGGACATATGCTGAAAAGCTAGTCCATGCATTTGTTACTTCAAGGCTGGACTATTGTAACCCTTTATTTGCAGGAAGTTCTCAAAATGCAATGAAAAGTCTATAGTTGGTCCAAAATGCTGCAGCAAGAGTTCTGATGAAACTTAAAAAGAGAGATCATATCTCCCCAATTTTAGCTTCCCTTCATTGGCTCCCTGTCAAACTTAGAATAGATTTTAAGATTCTTCTTTTGACATACAAAGCCCTCATTAATAAAGCTCTATCGTATATATATGGGCTTTCTGAGTATGAATCATCCTACTGTTTTTATTTGAGTTGAGCTTTTTGGTAGGAGAACTAAAGATATGAATGATGCAAAGTTTTATGTTGTCTTTTCTAATTGCAGACGATCCACAGAGGTAGGGATAGTCACCAGCTAAGCTCTGTGCCAGGATGTAATGATGATAATCTGCTACTGCTTGGAGCAGCATGTTGTGGAAAGATTACAGCATTTAATATTAACATAGTATCCATTAATGTTTAAGATTTAAGATTTAAGAACTTAAAGAAAATAACAACTAAGGAGGCACAAAATTGTTTTTATTGTAAGTAAATTCGATAGTTTTGCTAATGTTTTTAGTAAAAAAATAATGTAAAAAAACACATCTGCGGTGCTTAATTTCTCAAAAGGAGAAAACAAAAGTGAAACAAAAGTGTTAATTTTCTATTACTATTATGCTGTTGCATCTGCCCTCTTTTTCCCTCTTTATGTATTATGTGGGCATATTCTTACAGGAAGTTGCATGAATACTATATTTTTACCTAAGGTGATACCTTAGGTATTAAATCTATTTTTCTACTAATAGGTGGAAGTAATATCTTGCAATACCGAGTTAATAATGTAATCATCATGTCAACAGATGTCACATGTATGTGCTGTTCTTGGTCCAACTCTTTTACAAGACCGGAAAGATAAAATCGATTTGGTCCTTTTTCTTGTAATCTTTTTAACATATTTAAAAAAGGCAAATATGTAGACGTCTACTACATTAAAATGAGAAAAATGAAAGCGGCCCAATGAAGATACTGTAGCATATATTTATGCAAAATTCAGATCACAGACTGGTCCAATCCTCTCTGAAAACAAGATACTAGATACAATAACATAAAAATATTCATTTGGTTTTTGTGTCTTCATCAAATAAAATCTTCACTCAATAAACAATCCAGCTCCAACATGCTCCAGAGTGTCGCTTTCGTACGCATCACAAAAACCAGTAAATGCCACACCTATTCTTTCAACTATTTCTCTCAGACATCATTTTTACAACCAGACTTTGCAATAACATTTTCGTTCACGCCCTGTTCATTAAACTGGCTTTAAATAATTAAGTGTCATGACCTCATTAATAATGACTAATCTGTAGAAACCTTGGCCAATAGGTGGAAGTAGGTATCCTGGACCGTTTACTATTATGTCACCAGCTAGGCTCTGTGCCAGGATGTAATACAGATGATCTGCTACTGCTTGGAGCAGCAGATTCTGGAAGAATTTAATATTAACATATATCCGATAATGTTTAAGATTTAAGATTTAAGAACTTAAAGAAAATAAAAACTAAGGAGGCAAAAAATTGTTTTTATTGTAAGTGAATTCAATAGTTTTGGTCATGTTTTTATTTAAAAAAATAATTAAACAAAACACACCTGCGGTGCTGATTTTCTCAAAAGGAGGAAACAAATGTGAAACAAAAGTGTTAATTTTCTAAACCTATGATGCAACAACTTTGTGAAAAATCTTTATTATGCTACTGAAATGTGGATATGTAAGTTAAACCACCTTTAGGTTCAGTTCTCAAGATGTAAATCTAAAATATATTATGTTCAAAATACAAACTACACCTTCTGTGGTTCAGAACAGCATTTCAGGCTTTGAATGAAAGCCATTTATTATTCAAGGAATTAGTGCATAAAAATAAAATATTTCTATTGGGATCCTGGACAGTTTACTCTTATGCTGTTGCATCTGCCCTCTTTTTCCCTCTTTATGTATTATGTGGGCATATTCTTACAGGAAGTTGCATGAATACTATATTTTCACCTAAGGTGATACCTTAGGTGTTCATCTCCCAGACCTTGAAAAGTCTGACAGATGAAACCTTAGCAGTAAATCTATTTCTCTACTAATAGGTGGAAGCAATGTCTGGCAATACCGAGTAAATAATGTAATCATCATGTCAACAGATGTCACATGTATGTGCTGTTCTTGGTCCAACTCTTTTACAAGACCGGAAAGATAAAATTGATTTGGTAATTTTTCTTCTAATCTTTTTAACATATTTGAAAAAGGCAAAATATGTAGACGTCTACTACATTAAAATGAGAAAAATGAAAGTGGCCAATGAAGATACTGTAGCATATATTTATGGAAAAAAAATCACAGAGAGGTCCAATCCTCTCTGAAAACAAGATAGTAGATACATTAAAATAAAAATATTCATTTGGTTTTTGTGTCTTCATCAATAAACAATCCAGCTCAAACATGCTCCAGAGTGTCGCTTTCGTACACATCACAAAAACCAGTAAATGCCACACCTATTCTTTCAACTATTTCTCTCAGACATCATTTGTACGACCAGACTGTGCAATAACATTTTCGTTCACACCCTGTTCATTAAACTGGCTTTAAACAATTAAGTTTCATGTCCTCATTCATTATGACTAATCTGTAGAAACCTTGGACACAACAGTTTGAAGCTGAGAGCAGAAATTAAAACAGAAGTGATCCACAATGTTTAAAGGAAGCTTTTGTGCGTTTTACTTCCCCCTGTGATGGTATCATACTCTGTTAGCTCCAAAAACAACCAATAAAACCGTACTTGGTTAAGGTATTCAAACTCGTGTCACGTTTCTGTCCCTAACAAAAGCAAACTTTAACACAACTTCACTTTATAGGGATTGCATATCAACTAATGAAAAGCCTCGCACAATTTTTAATTGTGAAAACGTTTTGCCTCACTTTGGATTCCCTTCACTTTGAAGTCCCCACATGAAACCCAGTGTAATGCGAAACAAGATGTATGTTAAAAAAAAATGAGCTCTGCACAACACGCCTGAACGCATGGTGGTGGTGGCATTATGCTCTGGGGACGTTTTAGTTCAGCAGGTACAGTGATGGAAATCACAGCTGATGTGAATATGGAGGGAGATCAATATGGGAGAATCTAAGAAGAAAACGTATTTAAGGCATCACAATATTTGAAACTAGGGAAGACAATCCAAACAATGGATTTTCAAATCAATTTAAGAATTTGTGAAGAGATTTACAGATCTTAAGTTTTTACCATCCAATCTGGGTAATTGCTGAAAAAAGTTGATCTCTATCTAAGGTAAGCTAGTAAAGATTCACATTTCCCTTCATCCTTCAGCCGTAATGGCAGTGAAAGACAATTTTTTTTACAAAGTAGTGACTTAGCAAGTCTTATTACCCAAAACAACCCAGATTTTCATAAATTGTCATTAAAGTTTGCACATTTTAAAATCCCAATAACATGTTAAAGTTTACAGTTGTATAATGTGACAAAATGGGAAAAAGCTTAAGGTGTACGATTGTTTTTGTTTTTTAATGGTAAAAAAAAAAAACTTTAATTACGGATTCAAAGACTAAATTACAGCTGCTAATTAATATTGAGTATGAGCGAAAATGGTTTTTATCTGTAGCAAGAAGAGACCTTGTTCTTTGGAGCGTATCGCACCTGGTGTTATAAGGAGTCAGTTTAATCGTTGGACCGAGGTCTTTGAGAGGACAGTTGGTTTGATCCCAAAGGGAAAAAACAAATCCACTTTTTCACAGCTGCACAAAGTAGACCAGTTTCAACAGGAGGCTATATTTTAATGGGTCAGAAATCTCACCATTAAATATTTTCTAGCTGTTTTATGTCCCTAACCATGAATGCCAGATAGGCCTTTTCAGTTTGCACCTAGGAGGACATCATTACATCAGGTAATAAGACAAAATCTCACAGAAAAACACTAATGGAAGTAGATGTTTAATCATATCTTTCCTTCTCTTTGAAGCTCAAGTTTTGCTCATAAACTGCTACACAGTAGCAAAATGGCATTTATTTCCAGCGTACAGTGCGCACCAGAGGTTTTTATATGTTATGTCATTCTGGGCTGGTACACTGCAACATCGCATTGCCCAGGCATCCAAAAAGGCAAGCTTGCTCCAGGCCTGTAACCAGAGAGTTCCCTCTGATCACACACAAGGGGGTTCAAGCTCAAACATCCTGTTTCGATAAAGTAAATCCACTGCTTTTGTCCTTAAGCTAGTTCATCATATTAACTCATCAACAGGTCATAAATAAAAAGAAATATATTTTACAGAAGTGAACTGAACTGATAAGAAGCTCCTGGGAACTTGAGTCTAAAAGAAACGTGTCACTCCTTCATGTTTTAAGGAACTTTTAATTGAATTTTTATGGTTATTTTCCCACATTAGCATTATAAAGATTAATGTTAATAAAAGTGACCCCTTGAATTTGTCTCATCTGGATTGGATTTAGAACTGACTTTGTTCCTTTGTTCTGCTGTTTGTGTCCCATGTTCGTTTAAAATTAAGGCGAGAGCCAGCACTTTTTTTTTTTCTATGTAAAAACACTGCACTCGCATTCTCACATTCACCCAGACCTTAGACAGCAGAAGAAAGGAAGTGCAAGCTCTATACACCAGTGCGTTGCGCACAGAAACTTTCTTATGTCACATTCGTGACTCATCTCGTCCTGCTATACGCCCTCTATTAACTGTCAGGCGGTAAAATTTTAGGAAGAGGATAAATTACCCGTCGGAGGTGACCTTTCTTCACCCATGTTATTTTAAAGGTCATAGGAGGTAGAAACACGGGTGTCTTTCTTCGTCTCTGCTCACCCCATGGTGAAATATGCAGCAATAATCACACTTTACGTTGCTAATAACTGTTAAAGACAAATCTGCAATTGTTAGAGCAGGAAATCTAACAATATAATTTTTTGACATTTAAATGTCAATGCCTACTGTGAGATCTTAGTATTAGTAGTTATTTTTACTAATATACATAAACAAACAGAGGTGGTGACTTAAGCCTGAGTTAGATAAGAAGTCTCTATGTTTGGCTGTAAGTGTGAGAAATTAAGGAAGTGTGAAAACGTGAGAGAGAATGTTGAATTCTTGTTGCACATTTATTCACTCGGTTGTTGTAAGTAGGTCTTGTGTTTCAGAATAACCGATCACCTTTATTACCGATCTATCACCTATCTTAGCTGATATTATGTATGTGGTATCATTGCAAATCCTGTTTTGTTTTGTTTTTTCGCTGACAATAGAGGAAAAACATCTTTTCTAAATCAAACCCAAATGAATTTGTACACTAATTTCTTTTAATAATAAAACATGCAAAATCCATTTTAAGTTTTGGATTTACAAAAATGTACATGCCTTTCCTATTAAAATGACTCATAACTTACATTTTTGATTGAGATGTTAAATGCTTAGTTTATATTTGAGCAGCAGCTAATAAAAAATAATCTTAATATAGTCTTCAGTAATGTTCTAAAATTATTCTAAAATTATTACTTTTTTGGCCCTTGGGTAGTTCAAACATCATTTTTTTACCTGTGTGACGAAAAGTTTGAATACTCCTCCGGTAGATAGTAAAAAACAAAAATAAGTACATATATAGTAAAGATACATTTATAGGCAGGATACCTTAGACTGGATATGTGGAAGATTTTTTCTTTTGGAAATGTTTAAAATTTGAAACAATAATATACATGTATTGGACAAGTAAACTGGACATAAGATATATAACAAATATCTCAAACAGCTTCTTTTTAGTTGTGTGTCTTCTTAGTCCATGTTGTTGTTAAACTTTGGATGGTTACACTGGTTTCCAGTTTATGGCCGGTGTTTCATCTTGGTGGGGGCAGTTTGGGTCGGATGCCTCATATTGGGAAGGTTCAGTATTTAAACAGAACAATAATCGGAAAATGAAGAAGGCAAACGAAACGGACACTGGATTGATTGAAATCACATACCTCTGATCCAGATACAGTTTTTTGGTATGCTTTAGGTTTTTACATCTGCAGATGTAGTAAGTCCAGGCTTACTACAATAGTCTGGACTTTAAAAAAACAAATAAAGTTTAAACAAAAGCCTTTGCACAGGATGGCACATTTGCAGTTTCAGGCCGGATCTGTCAACCTCAAATGTTGTAGTGTGCCTCACATCACTAATAACGTAAATTGCGAGTGTGCTGGCGTAAACAGGAAATATAGGATTTTCTTCTTTGTTGTGTAAACACATGATATGGGTGAGTGGGGGAAGTGTTGGTAGTTGGCTGATAAGACCTGATAGAGCAGAAAACCAAGGGGCTTGCGTCAATGTTTCAACAAACTCTGGTGCTCCTCTTGTGCATGTTTCTTTATTTAAAAAAGTTAACATATATAGCGTTTAATAACATAGTTTCCCCATACAAACACAATTGTCTGTTTACCTCTTTACGGAGCGAGATAAATTACTTAGGAATAACTTAAAGACTTAAATTCCCCACAAAAACATGAATGGATTTTTTTGTGCTAATAATTTAGCTGCTTTTAGACTGTGACTAAGACAAACAATTTGTTTGCTCTGCCCACACAGGAAATACAACATCTGCAGGATGCAATGGATGCTCACACACAAATGGCAGCAGACATTTGGTTTTTGAAAAAAGCGTGACAGGATGCTTTGTGTGCCGTGTGGTTTTGTTGCAAGTGTGCATCAAAATACTGCATGACCTTTGAGTTGTGACAGTTTGCATGTGATTTGCATTCTTTTAACATTTGCGAGTGTGGCAGAGCACAAATAGGAGTTTGCTGTTTGCTATTTACAGTGACTTTTCTTCTATGCGCGTCATGGAGTGTTACGGCAACACATTGACGCCTTTTCTATGATCAGCGCCACTCAGAAGAGCAAACATTTATGACATGTTTCAGTGACTTTGTCTTTGGATATTTTATGTTTGTTCCTAAATTGATAATCTGCAATGGAGCTGGACACAAATAATGTGTTCTGTGACTTTGTGTTGATAAAAAAATAACACACATGGAGTAATACTGCCAATGAGGATAAGATTATGCGCTCGCAAATTGCTGATATCCTTGTAGATACATACAACAATCAAAAAGCAGAACAAGAAATACCCTGTATTGGTAGGAAGAAGTCTTTTTTGTTGTTGCTAAGGTTGGTGATAGATTGTTTTTAGAACAACAAACTTATTAAACTGTTTACCAAAGATAAACTGTTCAGGATGTTCAACAAAAGATTTAGTATTAAACATAATACTGTGAAAACAAACTGTCAAACGGTTAAAAAATGTATTGTCTACTTGGACCATAGAAATGTGACAAAATATTAATCTACTCCAATTCATGTATAGATGAACATCCACTTCTACTAATCTATCTGAAACCACAAGACTGTTAAAAAGTAACTTCTTAAATTTCTCTGCTTTTAGTAAAAGTATAAAACAAGTGCTGCAGATTAAATGCACATGAATAACTCAGAATTAAAAAAACACCTGTATTTCTATAGCGGTATTCGTTTTGCACAGCTCCACTTGTTCAGGGTCTACCAAGAACCTCTACGTTTACCACAGTGTAAAACGTTCAAATGTGTGACCATCTGCCTGATAGCCGAGCTCTGTTTAAATGGGTCAGCAACAGGCCATTGATCCTAAACATAGCAGCAAATCTATAACCTAATGGCTAAGAATGAAAAATATTGAGGTACTGCAATGAGCCAGTGGAATGGTGTGTTCGATTTGTCCTTAGAAGTTAAAATGTCCCATTAACAAGTGAGGAACACGAATAGAGAGGCCTCTAAAATTAGACTCCTGTCAAGGAAAGCCAAAGTCAAACTCAACATGGCTGCCTGGCATATATGACGGTAAACATAGAAGTTGTGATAATTCCAAAGGCACTAAAAACCTGACTTCAACCCTGACACAATGCGGTCATTAGAAGAATTACAGACAGGTTATGCATAAATGATGGCGGAAAACTTTAAGGTTTAACCAATAAAAGCAATGACATACGATTAGTAGGATATATAAAAAGAATAGCAGCATTTTCAAACAACCATGTCGGATAAATCACAAAATGTTTAGTTACTAATGGTTTTTATAAAAACGTAGCACCAAGAAATGCACAAAAATGACCTAAAGTATGCTTATTTATTCACCAATGTGATAGTTTAAATATTTTGAGAAAGAATATTAAAAATAAGTCTTTAACGTGACTTTAGTTTTAGCTGAAAAAATGTCTTGACATTGTCCAAAATGCATTATTTTAGCATAAAGTGTTACTTCAATGCATTTTAATTACTGCACTGCAAAGGTAATGATAAAACTTCTAAGATATAAGTCTTGAAAGTGCAGTCACACTGCAACCCAAGCAACTGAACTACAAACTAGAGAGTTAATATTTTAAACCATAAAAAGAGAAATGGCCACACAGCCTCACAGTAATCTCCCCAGGCTTAAAGACCCATGATACACTGCTGACAATCCTTTCCAATTTAGGGAGCCAACAAGCTGACAGGATTTGAACCATAAACCAAAGTTTTTTCAGTAAAAGCAAAAAGTATCTGTTTTTAGACTTGGTTATACCTTTATGTACATATATATAAGACACTCTTGAAATTGAAACAGGGTTTACTTTGCTTTACATGAGGATTGCAGTTGTTTTCCGGCATTTACAAATTCAGCACAAGTCTCTAGCTCTGTGCTTCAAATCTATGTTTCTTCTCATTTTCCACAACATCAATCTTGTCGTGGTCACTGAACTTTTTTTTTGCCCACTGAGGTGTGTGACCCCCATTTTTTTTTTAAATGAGCAAAATGTAAACTGCTTAAAAATATATCCAAGGAAGTAAGTTGTGCATCTGGTTCTCACCAGAAAATTAGGTAACCACATATTTATCTACTGTTTGTAATAGCTGTGTTTTAAGTGAACAATTTTGCATGGTAACAATGTTTTTCAATTTATATCAGATATAAAATTTTATAGACCAAATCAATTTGTTTGGTTATGAAAACGATCAACTATTAAAAAAAGGAAGATCAACTGTTTTCAAAAAGCTACTATTTTTATTACAAAAAATTTATTTTTAAAGAATAATTTGTAGTGCAAGACTCATAAAATACAAAGTTTGAACAAGATATTTATATCTCATACTTAATGACACTAAATCAAACAATGGTTTCCAATTTAGGTACATTGAAATTACCTAAAATAACCTGATGCCGGAAGATATCACATTCACCTGTTCAAGTATTGTATATAAGCAGAAACGACACGCATTTCTCGAAAAAATCGTGTTTCGGAAGATTATATGTTCCAGCTTCCAGAGTTGAATCTTTTGTAATTAAGTTTAAAAATCACCAGAGGAAAAAAAGATTGTAGGAGTGTATTGTTATACCAAGTCTAGTACTGACGTGGACCGAAATGCCCCTCAGAGACGAAGAAACCTTTATTCCAGACATGTTTGGCCATGATCACCATTATTACATTTAGTGCAGAAAAAGAGATGCAAAATGAAGAATCTCATCCCAACTTTGTAGATTGTGGGTTCAATGGTGCAAAAGGGGCGCGCAAAAATGAGGGAAATATGAATAAATGTTAAATGCCCTTTACTTGTATCTGTAATCAGGATATAATCAACCAAAAGAGCTTTAGACGTTTCATTGATTCGCCCTTACATTTACATCCTGATCGTGGTGGGCTTACTGTAACCAATTACCCTAACAGTCATGCTAGGGAGTGTTGGTGGAAGCCAGGGTAACAGGAGAGAACCCATGCATGCACTAGGAGAACTTGCAAAATCCCACACACAAAGACTCAGGCTGGGATCTGAAGCCATGACTTTCTTGCTGCGGGACACACATCCTAGAATTGTAACATAAACTAATCATAAGGTTTTTTAATGATGTGAACTTTATGTCAAGGCTCAAATATATATTTATATTTTCAAATGAAGAAAGGTAGGCATACTAGATTAAAATATATGAATTCACTTATTTATTTTGCTGTTTTAAAGTTGAATAAAAAGATTCATATAAGAAAGGTAGGGACGCTGGATTAAAGTATATTTATTCATTGTTTTCTGTGGTTTTTTTACTGTTTTAAAGTGGTACGAAAAAGACAAATATGAAAAGTAAGCACACTAGATTGACATTTTTTTTTTTTTTTTTTGCTGTTTTAAAGTTGAATAAAAAAGTCAAATAAGAAAAGTAGGGTTAGTAGATTATAGTATTTTTTTAATTATTTATTTTATAGTTTTAGAGTTGGATAAAAAAGCAAAAAAAAAAAAAAAAAAAAAAACGCTTTCTGTTTCTGTTCCTGCTGAGTCTGCGCGCGCGCGCTCTGCGGAAGAGGGAGGGGGGAACGCTCCAGCGCGAGACACGGCCCGGGGGACGGAAATATCACGTGGTGACACATCTTCGACACTGACGTCACCGCTCCCCATCTCCCAGCAACATCTCCATCAGCACTCGCGTCACCTAGCGCCCTGGCCCGAGCCGTTGCCCGGCAACCCGTACGTCGAGCTCGGGTCCGGCCTTGCCTCTCACCCAGCTCGGAGCTCTGACGCGGGTGTGACGTTAATGAGGTGGGTATCAATTTGCTATGGTGGCCGGGGGAGGAGGGAGGGGAGGAAAGCAGGGAGGGAGGGAGGAGTTCCCTCTGAGAGCGCAGAAGCCCTCGGCTCTGCATTCCGGCGGAGCTTTCAGGCGCACACCGGGCGGAGAGCTCACAGAGCGGACCTGAAGGAGAAACGTGGATCCCGCAGTTTCTCTCCTCCGGCTTTTGATGCGTGGTTTTTTTCGGAGCCGCCGTGGATTGGTTCACTTTTCATCCCCAGGACGCTTTATGTCTCTTTAAGGTAAGGTAAGAGTTTATCACTTTCTATAGCTTGATTATTGGTTTGCGCTCCTATTTAGGGCGGAAAAAAATGTATAAACATAAATAAAATCATAAAGTCTTTCCATCCGTTTTTTTCTTTCGTATTTTTGTTTTTAGTGATTGCTCTTTGTTTGATTTGTGAAACTAGGCTGATTTATAATTAAAAAAAATGCCTTTGTTTAATATCAATGATTATACTTACAGTAATAATAATACTAATAGTAAAAATAATACCTTCTTTTTATTTTAATTCCCAGGTCTTATAGGTTTAATTAAATACACCATATAATAAATGACAGTTTTATTGTGCTTGTCTGTCCAGGTTTAAAACCACCTTCATCCAAGCGTGTAGCTACAACCGCTGGTGTACCATGGTGATCATGACAGACTCCAGAAGGGCTGCTCAGCCCGGCCCTGCGCTGGGGAGGCCACTCCAGGTCGGCTTCTATGAGATCATCCGCACCCTGGGGAAAGGAAACTTTGCCGTGGTGAAACTAGCCAAGCACAAAGTCACCAAAACGCAGGTCAGCGGACGTTCCCCTGTCGTGCATCTACGCCTGCTTTAGCATGCATTCCTCGTCATTCCTGACATTTTGTGATTTCGTTGCATGCTAATCCTCTTTCACTTTTCCAGGTGGCAATAAAAATTATTGATAAGACCAGACTGAGCCCCTCTAACCTGGAGAAGATCTACAGAGAGGTGCAGATCATGAAGCTGCTGAACCATCCCCATATCATCAAGCTCTACCAGGTGTGTGTCTCATGTTATCGGGTTTTTTTTCTGCTGCGATTTTGCATGTGGTCCAACTGTAACATGTGCAGATTACTGGAAGGCGCACACTTTCCGAGTTTCCCTCCCATAAAGCCTGGGAGGTTGTCTTCATTTGTGCAATCTTGTGTTAATGTGGAAAACGTAGCAAGTTTTAACGCAGTTGGACTGGAAAGCGATGTGCGTCATTATTTTATGCATCAGGAAATGGCAGTGGCAATATGTAAGGAGGAAACAAGGGGCATTTGTTATTTAAGTGTTTTTTACCAGCTGGTGGTGAGCTGCCGATTCTCACTCTGCTCTAAACACAACAGCAGTAATGCAATCCTATTTGACCTCCCTCTATCTCTCCCCAAGGACATTTATGGGCACCAGTCGATTGTGGGAACAATGCATTTCTGTTTTGTTTTTTTGGTTATGTAATGGGAGGATTTTCTGGAGAAATATTGGTATTAGAGCAGTCAGGTGAGCACCGGTGAAGGTAGTGTGCAGCATCAGAACATTAAGTCCAATTAGCACTTGTTAAAGCCAAGTGCAATGTGTCTCGTGTCACGTGAAAGCCTCCGCACAAAGCGCTGCTTTACTCCTAATCAAATTGAGGACTTAGTGGGAAGAATCCGCTTTTGCCGTCTCGCTTGACCTTGCAGGCACTTTGGCACACGTCTGGCAACAAGCACACAAACAAATACCCACGAGGACAAGCCAGAAATTTCAGTTTTATTCTTATTTTATTGTTTGTTTGTTTTTTCTTTGCTGCTTTTGAGGATTACTTTATGTCTTATTCTATTGTCTGGAAGCCTGTTTGAATCGAGAGCGTGACATTATTTCAGGGAATGCCCCCTCCCCACATTACTTCCCCTTATATGCAGAAGAATACTAGATCAGTATCAAGCCATTACGATAATCAGCCCAGTGTCAACAAAATATCTGATATGGATTCTACCGCTTTGGTCTATTATTTAAAAACTGAACACTCAAAAATTATCTAGAGTTATACAATTTTTTTAGTCTCGTTAAATGTTTAACAAAGTGTTTCTTTAGCATCAATTGTTATGTGCAGTGCAATATGATTTTATTTGCCTAAAACTTCAACTGACAACTCAAAAATACATCATGCACTTCAAAACTGCTCCTTCCTACCAATTATTACTGATGTAAATGTATTCGTTCTGGAAAGTGTCCAACGAATTTGCCGTTTACCCGGATTGTTCTTCCTTTGCACGTCTTCAACATGATATATAGCAGAACGGCATGTTTAGACTGGGTCTGAATACATGCTGCATACAAACTGCACCTTATTTGTAATTTTTTTTGTTGGGCTGAGTAATTGAAGTAATTAGAATACCTAAGTTTTTTATGTACTTTTGGATCTTTACTTGGGCGTACAATGGTTCAACTGTATTTAAGCTGTAATTAAACATATGACGTAATGCAATTAGTTAATATTAAAACTGAAACAAAATAACACTGTTGCGGAAGTTATATAGCAGATTAAATATAGTCGTTATAACAATGTTATAACTGAACAATTATTATACCAATATGATACCAATATTCAAATCATTGCTATTTCTTTATGTGCATTTAAATATAGAAAAAAGAGGCACTTAAGGAAATCTGCTTTCTACCTAGACCTTTTTTTTCTACTCTTTGTGAAGTACCACAACTTTAGCTGACATCAGCAGGTCACTTTGTCTGTTTAGAGCGATCCCGCGTTTGGGTGCAAACATTATGCCAACTCTAGCGATAGGTGGGGGAGGGCACACTGCTGCGTTACTACGGTTTTTACATCTCGAGAAATCTTCTTTGCTTTCTCTGTCACCTCTTAACAAGAGCACCCATCTTAAGGAATTGACTTTGAAGCAGAATCCAATAGTTTGTCTTAGCATCCACTCCTAAACTTGACTGACGTAGGTTCCTGAGTTTCACATGGCACAATATCCAGTCTTACAGCTCACTAAGCTCACCCGGAAACTGGATTGACATGAAACAACCTGCAAGGAATGTGGAGATCATTAATGTTTGATGTGGCTTTAAAAGGCAGATGAACTGGCTCATGTTCTGTACACTTTGTTTTGGAGCAGCTGACGTCATTTTATTTGGCTAATTAGTCATGAAACCAGTAATTCATGATAAACAGCAATGTTACGTCGCTCAGATGGGTCTTGTGTCTGTTACTAGCCTCTTTGTGACCTAGCCTCTGGCTGCTAGCTTGATCGAGAGGATGCTAGTCACATAATCCCCTCCTTCCTGTACAAAGGAAGGAATCTGACATAAGGCAGTCTTATGATCTTTGTGTTCGTACTGTTTTTTCCCCTCTAAGACCTCTGATCAGCTGCTGTGTTCCATTTTACTGTCATCATGGGAGCAATATTCATTTTTCAACATTGGCTGACTCTTTTATTTTTTCAATGAGACTTTTCTAAATGTAAAAAATAAAATAGCTGAATGGGAGGCTTTAGGTGGCTGAGCTCAGGAGTAACTCTATCTCACAGATAAACACTGTTTCCCACTTGGTTGAATCCATATTCACTCCAGATTCTCTAAAGGAAAGAATAAAACTCCTCCATTCAGAGGGTTTTGGTGACATTCTCTTCAGAGCCCGCCTGAACCATTATCCATACAGGCCTTTTGTCTTCAACCTTTCAGCTGAAACTACTTCGGCCCCCGGGGGCCTCAGAGGAAACGGAGGCACACTGTGAGCTCCAGGAAGGGACTGGGATGTCACCGCACGTACGCAGCCTTTGAATACAAAAGACAGGCCCCATGTGAGCAAGGCTGTGTGAATCTGTCGCACTTTCTTCGCCACGAGGAGTCTGGGGCGAAAAGTGATATTCAACACTTGCAACCGGCTCTAGCCACGGCAAAGCCCTCCCAATCATTCAAGTGGCCGATCAGTGAGTGAAGTTGAAGAATTTTAGTCGAGGTTTGCGTTGATGCGTGTAGTTTGAAACACGATGAAAATGCGTTCAGGAAATTGGTTGGGTTTTGTAAGCAGGTGGAAAGCCTTTTGGTATTTTTGTTTTGCAGCAAGTGGAATGAGTTTATGGAGGAGTATGAGAAGGAGGTCTTGGTGGTTGGGAAATGTGCGGCGGCTGCACAGGAATTCTTGGAAGATGTTTCTACACTTGACTCAGTCATTTAAATCTCTGCTTTCTCTCTCTCAGGTTATGGAGACCAAAGACATGCTGTACATTGTGACGGAGTACGCAAAGAACGGAGAGATGTTTGGTGGGTTGTTTTTTATTTTTTATTTAGTATGGATATTTTATGACATAAAGTCTTGGATTTTTATTTTAATATGCAGAGAACAAGTATAGAAGTCCAGCTCTCGTTAAATTTGGAAAGAAAAAGAGAATAAATAATGGAAAATGATACAACAAAAGTCTATTGAGTCTCTTTAGAAATAAACTATAATACCCTCTCCCTTCCTCCCTCCAGATCACCTGACTTCAAACGGGCGCATGAGTGAAGACGAGGCGCGAAAGAAGTTCTGGCAGATCCTCACAGCCGTGGACTACTGCCACCGACATCACATCGTTCACCGTGACCTCAAAACCGAGAACCTGCTGCTGGATGCCAACATGAACATCAAACTAGCCGGTAGGTCCGCGACATGAATA
>JAVLVB010000239.1:792970-893472 GCA_032876305.1 Orestias chungarensis | reverse complement strand
TGTGTGTGTGTGTGTGTGTGTGTGTGTGTGTGTGTGTGTGTGTGTGTGTGTGTGTGTGTGTGTGTGTGTGTGTGTGTGTGTGTTTTTTTTACATATTAAAATTTTCAAAAGTGTTGCATGTGTTTATGCATGCAGCTGCCATATCTGAGCAGAAACTGTGTAGAACCACCAAGTATACCAGAATTTGTCTTTATCAGCTTCTTGCATCCTTTTTCTTTGCAAACAAATTTCAACTCAAGAGTCAATTGTGAGTGTCCATGGATGAAGACTTTCATATCTTGCCACATATTCCAAATCCTATTTAGTTTTAGACTTTTTCTGGGAGATTCTAACAGTTAGATATGTTTGATATAGACCATTCCGACCTTTTGTGATGCCCAGAAGGTGAATGTCTATGAGGGTTCTTGGAGGCTCTTACAACTTTACCCTCTGGTAAACAGCTTTGAACAGCTTTCCTGTAACTGCTGAACAAAACCTTCCCCGCAGCATGAAACTGCCACTACCACTTTTAAAATGGGAATGGTATTCTAAGCACAATGGGCAGTGTTACTTCCCCATTTCTACACACAATACCTTTTATACTTTACCTCAGCTTTAAACCTCTATGCCACTGCATCCCTGTCCTGCCTGCTCTGTTCCTTGATCTTCATGATTCTGTTTGTTCTAAAATGTTTTCTAGTAAACCTCTAGAGTCGTTTTGCAGAACAGCTTGATTTAATCACACACGTGGGCTTTTAATTTTGTAGGATTGAGACAAGACAGGAAGATGTATTGGGTAGGCATTGAGGCAGCTTGAATTTGGTTTAGCACGGATGTTTGTTTAAGTGCTCCAAGGTACAATGTAAAAAAAGGAACATAAATGTTATTCTAAGTCAGGGTTCTGCCTTGTGATCTAAGTAGCCTTTCTTACTCCAGTCCAAATAAATAAAATGGTTTGTTAACATCAAATGTTTCAAACCCCTTTAGGAAAATTTCTAACTTTTGATAAATCTCTATCATGGAACTCCATATAAAAATCTGTTTGAATCACCATTTGTCATAACATCCACATGTAAAATAATCAGTGGGTTCTTTATATATTTTTGCCATGTTTTAAGGAACCAAAAAGCCAGAGCCTGCAGATGTTCTAGATCAACATCTGGACGTGGCTGCAATAAATAAAACTGCTTCTGACCTATTTCTATGGACACATCTTCTTCTTAGGTGTGTCATCTGCTTGGTGCTATTCATGTTTTCAATGGAAATATTTTTTAACAAGGAAAAACTCCTCCCCTCTCCACCTCCCATAGGTGCACTCAGGTAGCCTGATTATTTTTTACAAGTTTGAAACAGAAATCTGATTGGATGTGGAGTAAACTTGTGACAGGAAAGCTGAGAGCGAAAAACATGCCACAACCTTTTTTTTATAACAGGATTGGAGCCTACATTGTAGGTCACATACACAGCAGGACATAGAAACGGTCCCACAAACACCTCAGCATGATGCTTTCTTCAAGATCTTTAGCAGTGACACTGCTCGTCTTCGCCAAATTTCTTAGCATGCTCAAGCAGTAATTCAATCTATTTTATAGAACAAAAATGTATCGTAAACTGGGTTGGAGACGCTTGCTTAGTGGGGATTCTCCACCTGAAAGTTCAATTTATTCGGACAGAGCATTACAATTTTCTCTTAACTTAAGTGAAAATATCTGAATTTCTCTCATTTTAAAACTTTGTTCTCTTTTATGTGATTTGCTAAATGCATTAAAAAAACAGTGCCAGTATCAGTACATGTTACAATGAAAAACTGCACATTTTAATAGAAAGATTTTATTTTACCTCATCTTCTTTTGATGTGTGAAACTGTACTGCATTTATTTAAAAAAAAGCTTTTACATGTTAAAGTAATATATTAAAAAAAACAACTAAAGTCTGATGTCTATTCTACAAAACAACCTATCAAATATATTATTACTTTGTTTCAACAAGACCATTAAGACATATATTTAATTTATGTTTATCCATAAACATCAGTGTTGAGGAAAAGTTCCACCTTGATGATGATATATGAGGACCTGGCCGCACAGCTGAAATTTACCTTATGAGGAAATTGGGACTCTATGAAAGCAGATAATAGTATTTCACAGGACAAAGCCTGTATTATTTAACTTTGCTGCTCCATTGAGCTCCTGAACTGCAGCTTCTGAACAGGTTTTGCAGGCCCTTTGTACATGCTTTACATGCAGGTTTCTGTGTTCAGGGAGGAGTGTATCTGACATTTAACTACACTGATTTGTCTGTTGGTATGGCTAATTGCTGTGAAACTAAATGAACAATTCTAATCGGGGAGAAATACTCAATACAATATGTGATTTTATATAGTTTCCTGGGAAGTAAAGAGCCTGCACGGTTGGTCTGTTACGGCGAAATTGGCTTTCACTTTCACAGCTGCTTGACGAATATCGCATCTTTTTGTTCTCTGCCTAATGGCGTCACCCCTTACTTGTCAAAACTCCCTCTGTATGTAGAAATCATTTGTAATAGGTCAGAAATTTGTGCTCCTTTATTAAATATAAGGAAAAATATATGAGTTTTTCAAAGAATGTCATTAAAGTTTCAACACTAAATCCCAGATAATATTACCTTAGCTCTTCCAAAATTCGGATTGGTTAACTTTTAACCATAAAGATAATTGTAAGCTCGCTCTTTGATGTACAGAGGCAAAACTTTTTAAAAGTCCGCTTATCTGATTCAATGGAAGCTAAAATGTCCAGATGCCTGTTGGTGCAATGTTAACCCGATGCTGGATGAATCTAGAAAGAGAAAGAACATTATTCAGCCTGAAATGATTTGTGTCTTGACTTGGGCTATGATCGAGGAAGACAGCATTTCTCCAAAAAATATAAAATTCCAGACAAAACGTTTTAATATTCCCAAGAGAAAACCATTTATGTATTAAAACATGTCCCCTGGGCTGAGAGGGGTTTGCTCAAAACACTAAAGTTACGGTTGTGGAAAAAAGACAGAGAAACTGGAAAGCCAGAGAACATCAACTAACCGTAAAATGTGGCGGCGGCAGCACGGTTTTGTGTGGGCGTTTCACAGAAAGGGACTTATGCTCTTCATAAAAACAGATTGCATCATGAGGAACAAAGTTTATGTGGAAATATTCTTGCAATATCAACCAAGAAGCTAAAGCTCAGGCACAAACAGTTCTTCCAGAAGAACTGTGACCCTCAGAATATCATCCAGACTATTATAGGAATCCTTGAAATAATATTCTAATAAAATACTAAGATACTGTATGCAAAATTTCAGATTTTAAGAGAAAAATAAATAAAAAAGTCCATAGGTTTCCTGTTTTTTCTCAGATTAATGTAGTATTTACCAAAAATAAATAATTTGGTAATGCTACTCGACCTTAGGTCAAACACAGAAAAAAATGTCAAGTGTCCATTTGCAAAGTGTTTGTGCATATTTGGTTTCTACTGAAACACTTGATAAAACATGCAAACAGAAGCATTTAGGAGAGAGAGATATGCGAACAATTTGCAGGAACAAGAAATCTGTCATGCAGAATCCTGACGTACTCCTCCAAACGCTGTTTATTTACTCAGCTCTGAGGCTCCACTAGTTCCACAGATCCTCTGGTATTCATACTTGCCCCACCAGAATGGCCGATTATTGGCAGTGACGCATGTACACTGTTTCTCACTCACGTACGCACAATTAGGAGGGTGCTAATCTCACAGGGAGAAGGGAAGATCTGAAAGCCTATGCAGCGTCTGCACAAGGGAGTCTTTGAGTGTGCTTTATGCGCCAGTGTCACATTCATGAGATTTGTTTACAGTACGTGTTTCCCGTACAAGAACGAGCCAGCAATGCAACAGTTCTCGTGTCACTGAACTCACGAGCCTGAGTTCCCCTTTCTGTCATCAGACATTAGCTTCCCCTGTCATATCTGCCTAATTACCATGAGTGTAAGGGATTTTTTTCCCCTTTATTTTTCCCCCACCCCACCCAGGATCTGCTTTATTTGTAATTTTCTGTCTCTTCTGCTTTTTTCTCGCCAAACTTGTTCCAGGACAAAACTGGAGTGTGCTCGGCTCCACCTCTTTTGTGCCACCAAACAACTGATTCCAGAACTGAAAAAACAGGTCCTCCTAGGCACAATCTCTTGACTTTACCCGAGAAAAATAAAAATAATAAACGTTTTGGCTTAAAGAAGTGACAGAAACACAATAAAATCCCCCAAGCTTTCATTTTAATGGAGCTAGAGTTGCAATGGAATATCAGATGTTCGCCGTCCACTATTAGTCACTTTGCTGTTTTTAGCTGGACAAAAAATTATTTTCTACTCAGTGTAGCCATCACTGGCTGGTATTTTTGAACATCGCTTGAAACTGCATTTATTGAAATTCATCATCCACCAGCAGCAACACTGACTGAAAGAAATCATTTCATTTTCAATTAGAATGAAATCAAGTTTAGGCTTAGAAGGAAAGCTGAAAAGTATTTACAGAAATAGTGATCTTTTATTGATTACTTTAATTCCTTGAAGACACTTACACCAGACTAAATTTTAAGTATTTGGGGGGGGGGGTGTTAAGTTTTTACTTTTAGGTGTTTGTTTATGCATTTATCAGATGCTTTTATCCAAAGCAACCTACAAAAAAGACACAATGTTTCACTTATTATCAATCTGACCATAAGCAATCTAGAGAAAAATCTCAAGTCAGTCAGTGGTGGCAGATAGACGAAGTACAGAGAGAGTAGTAGAGGGGGTATAAAGGTATGGGTAAGAGTTAGGATAGGAGATGCTTTTTGAAGAGTCGGGTCTTCAAGAGTTTTTTGAAGATAGACAGGGACGCTGCTGTTCTTGTTGTGCTTGGTAGGTCATTCCACCATCTTAGAACAGCACATGAAACAGTCTGGATTGTCTTAACCGTGGTGTAGACACTGCTAGACAACAATCAATTGATGATTGAAGCGACCAAGCTGAGACATAAGCGTTTGCAAGAGTATTCGAGTAGATGGGAGCCATATCCTTAAGCACATTGTAGGCTAGCATCTGTGAATTGAATTAGATGTGGGCAGCCAGGGCTAACCATTGAAGCTCAATGAACAGAGGGGTGACTTTTGGTCTGGGATAGTGACTGATTCATACTCCTGCTTCTGACCAACATGATGCTAATTCAGCTGTTTCTTACTTTCTTTCTGAGTTGAAATACACCAACCCTATCTACCAGTCTGCTTAAACCTTGAGGCTAAATTAATTGCACTGTAGGCATTTTTAGATAAAAACAAAGAAATCCAATATTAAAGAGGCTAAATAGCCAAACATGAATTAGATATTAGATGTGCTGGTCAGAACTGCACACAGAACTAATTTTGGTCAGGAGCCCTCAGTTTAGCAAACTGAGCAAGAAAAACCTAAACAAATACCAGAAAAACCTTTATTTTATGTTATGAAATATAGCGTTGTGTTTTGCAGAGCTTTACCAAAATTAAACAACTGCACGTTCTGACAACATGGTAAACAAACAACTGCTGCCACCTATTGTGAAAGGACTTAATGATCCCGAATGACTTGGTTCAGTTTGTTCTCTTAATTGCAGCAAAACTCTTTTGAGCAATCTGTAGAGGACATGAGGACTGCCCTCCCAGACCTTATCCGCCAGGCCTAATCCGTGAATCCAAAGCAGAGACTCGATGCGTGGGTGTCGTGATACATTTTCCAGTCAGGGATTCAAATCACAAAAAGGTCCATCCTCTGTGGCAACAGGTATTTTACAGGTGTGGGATTTCATCTGAAGTGTTCCTGTTTTGAACTGCACAAAATCTGCTTTGGCATGTTAAAAAAAAAGTTACAAGCAACAGCAAACTCAAAAATGTTGACATAATGAGCATTTAGCATTTTATCTCAAATTGAGTATGTATGGATTGATCACTCTAATCACAAGGCAGTAGGATAATTAAACCCATCAACCTTAAGTTTTTCTAATTAAAAAAGGTTAAAAGCAGTTCAAGATGATAGAACTGATAGTTTGGCAAGACAGAAAACAATATGTTTGAAATATCTGTTCATTGCGCCTAAAATATAAAACTTAGATTACCATTAAACCCTGCAGCTCTAGCCAATGAAGCACAGAATGGAATAAATTTGGAGATGTCTGGGAAAAGATTGTTGACATGCTTTTGAAGTAATTCGGGGCTTTGGATGGCTTTGGAACAAGTCAACATACAGAGCCCTTATAACCCTGGGGGTGAGAAACACCATGTTACATTGTACACATTAATACAGCTGCACCATTGTTTTCATCACTGGTCATTTGATCCCTGAGCGCCTGAGGAATTTGCCGTACTTCCCGTTTAAAGCATGTGGACAGTCATACAGCGGTGGGAGCTCGGGGACAGCTTGTCCAGATCATATGAATCCTGTGTTTCTCGGCACAGGATGAGCTAGAGTGAACTGCAATAATCTCCTCGCTCAGTCCAGTTGCACTTACACACGGCCTCCATATCTACACATGCACATTCACTCACAGGTGTATTAAAGGAAAGTACAGTGAAAGTTACGTTTGTGTGAACAACACATCCTGACTTAAGTAACCTTGAATTACAGAGCCCGTAAAAAGGTTAATCACTGGTACTTTCCAATTTCTTGGTTTAGCTGAAGAATAGTGATAGTGAACATTCATTAACAAGAGTGTCCTCTCGTCTAATAATCACCATGGACTGTACAAAAGAACTTATGGTTTACTCTGAAGCTGGATTATGTTTTTGGGAAGGAAACTCAACTTTAGACTGACCTTTAGATCCAACCCCACGCAGGGCAGCTGCAGCTAATCAGCACCCTGCTGTTAGAGAACCTGGGGTTGGAATACAGGAAAGCAATCACATGTGATCATGTGAACAAAATTACTAAAGCATTTTTTTTTTACTCACTATGGCCAAACAGAAAAGGGTCTATTTTATGTTTACTTCAAAGTTAAGATGTTGATTAAAGTTATGTTGCTGTTTTTTTTAAAGAAAATATATGATAGATAAATTTGTGTTTCGCTTCAGCAGGATCCCAATTAAGTTATCTTTTCTTAAACATCACTTGAGGTCAAGCAGTGTCTGCCACATCACTTCTCAAGCATCAAGAGAAAGTCCAGTAAATAGTAAATCATTTTTTTGTAATCTGTAAGCATCAAAGAGTGGTCAGTATTTAATAAACTTTCAGCATGTCTTCGGGGGTGTGATTGTTCAGTATGCATGCATATTGACGGGACTGTACTGAATATTTTTGGTACATGTTCTGTTACATCCCTGGAGGAAATATAAAATAAAAAAAGAAAAATCAAACTATTGTGCATATCAGCATATCATCTGGGTCATCTGGTAAAATTGATTTTGTTCCCTTGAGACAACTGTCAACCACAACGCTATCGCCATCGCAGCGTAATAATACGGTTGTTTGAGTTTATGTATATATAGAATCAAAGATATGCCGTTTATCATACTTTTGTTTTAAACCTCCATGGAAATTGATGTTTTTTGCTATGTTTTTCACAGACAACACTCAAGCAAAAAACCCTTATAGTCTTGTTTTCATTATTGCTTCTATATTTAAATTGCCATGTACTCTAGCATATTCAAACTATTCAGTATTTTATCTAATCTAAGTCTATAAAGTTGCTTTATATTGTGTTTGACTTCTGTATTTAAAGTTTAAAAGCCTAAACACACATCCTCCTACAATCAAACCATACGTTAACACATACCTAATAAAAAACCCTCTTTCTATTCTTACGGTCTGAAGTTACAGTAGATCAGATCAAACTTTATTTTGCTTCAGATTGGTTAGAATAACCAATTTAATGTCTTCAGATTCCACAAAATAAGATTACTGATAACAGGAGATGATGTCATGGATTTGGAAACCTCTGATATCCTAAGTGACACATTTGAGTTAATCAGAGGACCAATAATGTCTCTTTAGAGCGTTGGTATCTATTTCTATCTGTCTTTTTAACTGTCAATTCCAAGTCTGACAGGACAAAAGACCGATTGGTCTGGATAATCTACAGGAAGAGGATAACAATATTAGCTAACTAATTGTGCTGCTGGGAAAATTCCTGAAATAACAGTCTCTGTTTGAATCCGGACGACGTCACTACAAATTTCCCAAACATTTCAGCGGCCAACTGCAAACAACTGATCCTCATGGTGTCTTGCAGGCTTAAGGCCAGCTTTTGAACTTTTCTGTATTCCTGAATCTGTAGCAATAGGTGGGCAAGTTCAAGAACAGTCAATGGTTTTACTACGGATTACCACAGCAAGTTGGATGATCCAGAGCCGCCCTAGCCACAACTTTGGGAGCCGCTCATCTACAATTTGAAGTCACAGCTGGGCACTGTGATTCAAAACATTACGACTAAATTATGGGTTGCACTATTGTTATTATAGTCTTTCAAAAAAGCATTACAGCCTCTGGGAGGTCTTTGGGCCTGATTATTTTTGGGTAACAATGCTTGCCAGCTCTATTTGAGAGTTATTTCTCTCCACGCTCTCTGCAGGCATAACTTTAACGTGCAGCTCTGTCGTTGTTCTCGTCATAATGTTGACGTTACTCAGGACTTGGATTTGGCTTCTGCATCGGCAGCAGACTGATTGTGCCACTACAGGAAAGAGATTAATGAGGAGTGCAGAACACAAAGGCACACGCCGACTCTCGGTCTCTCTCTCTCACAAACACACACACATTGTGTGAGAGAAACGGTGTCAGCTGTGAGAGCTATGACGCACGTCGGGCTGTGTTAATATTGTGCAGTCGACTTTGCCGTCTGCATGAGCATTCCACTACAGGCAATAAATTCCAGTAGTCTCTCCTGCTGAGTTGAACCAGCAGAGGCACGCTGAATTCATCCATGTCTCAATTACAAATTCACACAAACAAACCCTCTATTGCTGCTAATCAATCCCTCCTGATGTTACTGTTTATCATAGGTATTGTCATTCTTCTTTCCTAATATTAATCTGTAGACAACTAACACTGTTATCACCTAATAAAGCCAAAGTCTCTATAAAAACTAAATGCTTCTCTTTGCAGAAACATCTTACAGTAGTAATCTTGGCTCCATGTCTGCATGCTCAGTTTGCAGAGTTTATCTTTGCAACCGTCACAGTCTTTTAAGTTTTTTAATAGATAGTTGCTTAGGGACTGACTTTGTTTTTGTTCTTTTTCCTGCTTACTTTATTTGGAATCAGTTTAGTTTTTATTTGCATTACCGAGTGTTTCATCTTTCCCCGGAGAGACCTTGATGTGCAAGAGAGAAAGAACAGAGGGAAAAAAGGACCACAGAGGAGTCACGGGGCCTCTTTGCACCTCATGGTGATATTATGACACAGGTGTGTCAGAAGTTGTGTCTCGGTGGAAACTTCGAGGAGTAGAAGTCATTCAGCAGCTGCGTCACTGATCCTGACTCCTGGGTTTCTGTCTCCTGTTACAGCGGACTTGTAGTCGCCAGAGGTAGAACTGCTGTTGTCTGCTGCTAAGTCACTATTCTCCCTTCTGCTGCAGTCCTGCAGGGCTTTAGTTCACTAATGACGGTGTGTACGTGTGTGTTTGTCGAAACAGATCATATTTTCATAGATCTGTATTGCATCAGTTATTACCTTCCTAATAGTTGAGTCTGCGGTAATAAAGTGATCATGCAGTAATACTTCTCTTTTGACAACTCTACTCACTTTAAAGTCTGTTCTGTATGACATAAAAGGCCGTGCACACAAAACAGTGTCTGTTCATCCTGCACTTCATTAAAGTAGCATTCTGCTGATGAAAGATAAGTCTCTGTTCTTTTAAGCTTCTAAAAAACTGTGTTTTGTGCTATAACAACCATATTCCATCCCTGTAGTATTATCATTATGACAACTTTGTGCATAGCTTCTACAGTTTGTTCAAAGAAGGTTTTGAACAACTCAGGAAAGATATTAATTTGTTGTTCTGAATATATTTCACCTTTTTTTTCCTCACATGTGTCAAGGTCTAATCATAGAGGGTTGTTTTTTTCCAACTTTATTATAGAAATATGTATTAGGCTTTAAAAAACTACAAAACCTGAATCCAATAATTCAGCAACTAGCATGTGTCTGGTTTTCAGCATTCAGCAATGTGATCAGTTTGATTTACGTTGGTCAGGTCAGGGAAAACATCTGGAAGAGAGAAATTCAGGGTGTTTTGCTATTTATTGTGTTTTGTGACCAGGATAAGAACTCACAATAGAGCCAGACACAAGAACACAGATGTATTTCTCACCATTTTAAACACTCTGCAGTAACTCTGCTTGTTTGACATAAGGTTATTTTATACTATTTGTGTCTAATTTAATGGGCAAACAGGTAACAATTTTATTGTCTTTAGGGGATTTTGTAGGTGATCATCATTAAACTGGATCCCAATATAAATGAAATACAACTAAAGCATTAGAATGCTAACAAAAGCATGCTTGGTCCAGTTAAACAACATTATTAATTCACATCTACTCAACATAACCTTAAATTAGAGGTGTGAAACATTTTTCAGTGCACTGTTCAGTGCCAAAACTAAAGTTAAAATGTTCAACACAAAGATAAAATAGCCAACTATAGAAAAAAAGCATGTTTAAAATCAGCCATAACTGAGTTTATCTGAGTATATCTGTTTTAGTTAGACTTCTATTTTATCTTCCATTCTTTTCTTGCTGTTTAAGTTTCCTGTAACTTTGTAACCTTAAATTACACTTTTACGTTTGATAAGTGTTCACAGTTTACTTTGATTTTGGTTTTTTCTTCTAAGCATAATGGTTCCTGGGTTCATCATTTAACAGCTGCAGCGTTTCCAACATGGGTGCGTTGACAGCAACTTCAGTTTAGATGTTAGGTCAGAAGAGGTTGTGTCCTAATTAAATTTCCAATCTTTTAAATATCTGTCTGCTGAAAACTATAAAACAGTCCATCAGGATTTTCAGTTTAACTATATGAAAAACTTCTTCATTTATCATAAACAAGGCAACAAAAATGACAGAAATCCAATAACAAATAGCTGGATTGTTGGGTTTTGTCACAAAGATGATCAGAGGGTTCAAAATTTCACAACTCGAATATAAAACAAAGTGGGAGTAAAAAACGCTAAATTTAAAGTATGTGGAACGATAGAGTTTCTGCTAATATTCTTTGCAAAATCGGTTACGCAGCCAAAATTAATCACAGATAACACAATTTAGAAAATGTACATAGGAAAAGGATTGAGGAAAAACTTAGTTAAACCCCCACCCTTACCCTACGTGACTCCATGTGATGCTGAGGGAAAGGCCTGAAAGTGTGGAGTGATGTTTGTTTGTCCAGCAGCGCTGTTATAATAACAATTTTAATAACTCAATGAAAGGCTTTCGGTTTCATCCAAAGCAGCCTTCTCTGACTGTGTCTCGTCTCGGTGGCCAGCATCTTGCGCATCTTGTTTGTTCTGTGTCATCTTTCTCCGTCTAACTGTCTATCACCTCCTCAGGCGGCAGCGAACGCATGAAGTCATCAGGCCTCTCTGACGTCAGCGCCACAGTGCAGCCAACAGTCCCTGGCCCTTTTATAAGTCGCCCTTTCATTTCTCTGAACTGTCGGTGTGTGAGCGAGACGTGCAGCATGTGTGGAAGCTTTTCCATGTAGGCTGTGTGTGTTTGCATAAGCTGGACGGAGGGCAGAGACGTGGGTTGAGAAAGAAGCGTGTATGTATGTATATATATATATATATTAGTGTGCTTCAGACTTGCAATCATAAAGCCGTGAGGATGTTGTTGAGGTAATTAACATGCCAGACCGAAAGCTTAGTCCTTTTGTTTGGCTTACATTTCCTGCCTTTATTCCTTTCATCAGTGCTCTGTGTCACGTACTCTGATCCTTTCAGGCTGATTATCAGAAAGATTTCAAATCCTCCTAAAGGCTTTTACTTTACAGAAACTATCTGTCACCTTCAAACTGCTCAGTCGTATCCAAAGTTATTGAATGACTTCGAGTCAAATGGCAGGAACAGGCTCATATTTGAAAGGAAGTGACTGCATATCCTGCTGACACAATGAGCTCATGTTTACTTTGCCTCTTAACAGGGTAGGAAAAAAATGTATTATAAATTAGTTTAGAAAACACTAGAGAAGCACCTGTTTGGGGGAGAAAAAAAGTAGATCTGCAACAAAGGAGATGGAGAAGTGGACAAGTCAGTCAGGAAGTCGATTTGCAATTTCTACACAAGTGACCTGTGAAAAAGCAGGGCAGATCTCAGGAGGCACTGAGCGGGAAAACACTTTCACTCTGAGACGGACTGCAAGCATTGACGTCAGAGATAAGAAAAGAAAAAAGCTCTTGGAAGCAAGGGGACTCCCAAAATGGAAAAGTTCTCCAGTTGCTGTAACAATAGGCAGCATCTGGCTCAAAGGCACACGAACAAACAAAATCAACTCCCTGAACAATTAGTTTTGTGCACACATTTGAATTGTGTGAAGCTGCTACTTAAGTATCAGATATGTGAGAGCTGAAACATCACAGTTTCACGAAGAGGGGATGCCCCCCTCACATTGTTTAGCTTTTTTGCTCTAATTAAAAGGTTTCGCAATAATAACAAAAATGACATCAGAAGATGATTTTAGACAGAAAATGGAATAAGGCCTATAGACTGATTAGCCTTTTGAGAATGGTGCTGTTCACATTACATTTGTAAAAAAAACAAAAAAACAATTAAGATAAAGAAAACCCTACTCACATTTTGGTGTCTGTGTGATTGTCAGGTATTCTCCTTTGTTGATTAATTCATGGAGTTTGATCAGCAGCAGAAACTCTTGAAGGGGAATTTAAAGTCAGTAATTTGTGACATTAACCACAAGCACTGATTCAAATTACACATGGGCAAATCACTTTAACAACGCTTCATTGATTACTGTGAGGTAAAACAGAAACTATGGCAGTTGCATAAGCATGTGGTGTTCAAGGACATGTTAGTGACCGAAGTGAAAAGAAATTTGAGCTTTTTCGGGAGAAGAAAAAGCTGATGTCAGCGTGAACAGATCCAGACTCCAGATAGTATGAGAAATTATCGCCAGATACCTTAATATGGTTGTAGATTATTATCTATATTTTAAATAGTAATAATATCTTTTTGTGGGCTCCAGAAGTTCAGCTTTGTAAATCAGGAATTTGAATGAGAGGTTCAGAACCATCATACATCATTTTGTGATTGTGTCATGTAATAAAGGATTCATAGCTAGATGGATAATCTGTTAATGGCCATGCGATGTAAATCCATTTCATTCGGGCAGCATCGTGACTCTAAACATGAAGGGCTCCTCTGCATTACCAGACAGGTCGGGCTCGGCTTGGAAAGAGGTGGTTAATTCTGTCCTTTGTGTGTCATAAAGAATTGAAAGGCTGCAGCGGGTGCCGGGCTGAAGTCGAGGTTTCATAATGGAAAAGCCCACCTGTCCCCCTGAGAGACACCTACACACAGCCCGGAGAGCAGCGTCTGTCTGGATGGGCTGAAACGGCAACACAGTCTGACTCACAGCAGCTCCACACTCCATCTCATGCACCACCTCTGCCTTTCACTGCACATCAGCATCAAATCCCTCTCTTAGGCATGACTGGCTCTGTGCACTTGTGTTTGTGTGGATTTTTATTTCTTTTTTTCGTGCCAGTGATCTTTTGCACTTGTGACTCTCTGCCCTACTAATCTGCTTCTGTACCCTCCCTTTACAATCATGCAGTGTTGAAAATGCACCCACGCATAATTTTCACATTTCCAGAGTGCAATCTGGGAGGTAGCTGTTATGCCCTTTCCTTCGTCTTAACCATTTTTTGCAACACTTAAATGGTTTAGATCATAAAGCAAAGTTTATCATCAAAGTGATAACATAAGTAAATGCAAAACTTTGTTTGCAAATGACCGATAGACCTATAAAGGGAAAAAGGTAAATAAAATAAAGTTACCCTGTAAAAAAAGTAATTATCCCCCTCAATCTAATAACCGATTATTACACCCTTGGTAGCAAATTGCTGCTATCACACTTTTGCAATAACTGACAATCACTGACAATCGCTGTGCAGAAGTTGGGTTCACTCTTGTTTGCAGAACTTTTTACATTTAGGACGATTTTAAGGTAAGAAAAAAACCTTTTTAGGGTCAAACCCCAGAATTTCATTCAGATTTGAGTTTTTACTTTGACTAGTCTTCCCAAATCCAGTAATTATGGTTTATTTAACCAATCAGAGATGAACTGTTGGATTAACCACGAGCAACAAAACTCTCGGGAATCATGATGTGTGTCAGAAAGGTCTTTTTGTTCTTTTTGGCAAGCAGTAGATTTTATTTAAAACTCTCCCACAAAATGAATTTCATACTGATGAATCATTATGCCAAATTTACCTTTTCGACCTTTATATCACGTTGTATTGTCATTCTCTCATCAAAAACATATATGGACGGTTGCTTTGAATTAACTTGTTTGACTAATCCTTGAATTTGTTTAAGGCAAGCCAGTCTGGGGTGCTTTAACACTGATAAACTCTGCCTATTCCCCCCTAGCTCCACTTTGGAGCTTCAGTCCACAGCCGAGGTCCAGCCCCAACATAGCGCCAATCACTCACGCCGGCACAGCATAGCTCCAACAAACTTGAGGCAGCAGCAACAGGTGAAACTGTGGGACAACATAATAAGTTGCCAGTTTCCCAAAAATTAGTATAACGTGTCGCTAAAAGCACAACGCTCCTAAGAACGGTTGTAAACGGCATCAGTGGCGAAGCAGTCGTGATGACAAAACAGTAGGAGCTTCTTAGAGAGGCAGAAGCTAATTTCAAGGTCTCATGTATGACGCGAAACAAACTTTCATTTAAGTTTTTGTTGATACACAATCTCAAAAATGATGATAAAACAGTTTATTGATTGTGCTATAAATTGGCAACATATTTCTGGTAAATATCTAATACCACCCTTTACCACTGAACTTTCCGCAGTTCCTTCAGGTTTATTTTGTGCTCTTTTGTGACAGACGGCCTTAAAAATGATTTTGTAACACTTTTCTAGACAGGTAGAGACTTTGCTATTCAATTTCTTTTGAGTATGACAAGCTTTGTTTCTTTTTGAGATCGTCTAGTGTACTTTGTGTTGCCGCTCAGGTCCTCTTTAAGACATTCCATTATTTTACATGTCTGCCAGAAATGTGTGGATTATGAAAATGAAAAGATAATTTTGGTCAAGTGATGATTTAACAAACGTTTTTTTCTTCAATCATTTTTTTCTGAAACGATCGTGTATTTATTTTTGATATGTTTGGCAAGTATTAAAGATTATGTAAGAATCTAAAATGTTCACGTGTGATTAAACACCGAAACACAAGAAATCTGTACGGTTTGTTTACATGTACAGAAATTGGCAAAGGGATTAAATCACCTGCAGTCTCATAGGACGCCACTTCACTAATTGATTTAATTAAAGTTCCTGCAGCATTGGGCGAAATCCCGCCTGCGCCTGGGGGATTAATGATCTTTAAAGTGGGTAAATTAAAACTGCTTTTGTTGTCACAACAAACAGATAAATGCCATGGAATGCGTTTCACAGATGCTGTCAGTCATACCGGCTTTCAATTTGTGTTTGAAGAGTTTGGCGCACGGATCAAACCTCTCCCCTCAGGATCATTGAGCCTTTCTTGAACTGTAGCATTTTTGGTAAGTGATAAATTAATTGTTGTGCCAAAAATAAATGTAAAACCTCATCTCATCTGTCAGTGATATGAGTTTTTGACTACCAGTAAGAGTGCATGAGCAAGAACTATTTATTCAACCAGCATAACTTTAGTTCAGCTGATTAAAGTACAGTGGGTAGTTTCGAGCCTTTGCATTCCCCCGAGGGGCCAGAGAATGACGCACATGAGATAATAAGAGCAAATAGCCACTCTGCCCTCCATTCACTTGGACTTTTTTTCTCTCAGTCTCTCATGTATGTCTTACTATTTCTCTACATACATTTCAGCCATCTCTGCTTTTATTGAAATGGATTTACTTTATCTGTTTCCATGTGGTGCAGCCGGGAACCAGAGCGATAAAACTGTAAAGCAGATGCAAGATGAGAGAAAGATGAAGCAGACCCGCCTTCGTTTCATCAGATGACGCTGTGGCGATTTATAGGTTTAGACAGGCGAATGACGCGAAATGAGAAGGTTAAAACCAGGATATGTGTTTTTGTTCTTCTTTGTGTCCTGCTTCACAGTCTTAAATAAAAAAAAAAACATAATGTTCTTTAGAGTGCTGAGTTCCTGAGGGGTGAAAGAAGCGTTTATTTCCTTAAGGATCAACCTCAGGGACTTCTGGGCTACTTTTCTAAGTAAAAGGTTAAAATTTATGGAGAAAGAGAAGAAATCAAAGCTGGACGCAGTGGACTGATGCAGAAGATATGCATTGCATTGGAAATATGATATGATATGATATGACATGACATGACATGACATGACATGACATGACATGATCTGATATGATATGATAAAAATACAAATTGATTCAAGGATTTTAGGAGGTATACATTTTTATTTTATGAAAACATAACATCAATTCCATGTGATATTAGTGTAGTTATTGTTATATGTTGATTGTGTACTGTACTGTGTTGTATGTGAGATGAGTGTGTCGTGTTAATTGTTATTTGATACTCTGTAACCCTGGCAAAATAATTTCCTCCGGGATCATTAAAGTCTATCTTATCTTATCTTATCTTATCTTATATGTTATGTTACATACTGCATATCTCATGGTCAGACAACATGATTTAGCGTCATTTGATTTATCGTCTCTCTGAATGGTCGTTAAGGGTAAATGTGTGACTGCATGGTCTTCTATCTTTACTGTCTGTATATTAATCTGCGAAACACTCGAGGTGGACTCTGCCTTAGTGACTGCTGGAGATAGACACCATCTATCATTACCCTGTCAGGAAACGTGGGTTGAGATAATGGATGAAGGTACGTTTAATTTGACTTGGTCTAACCAAATTAGTAACTATTCATCTGACTTGCAAAACATTTTCAACTGCTGTTAGTAGCTTTAAAATATCCTTAAACAAAAAAGTTTAATTTAGTGAATTTAGATCTTTCTATCTAGCTATTGAATCTTCGTACCTTGTGTGTCTACTAATTGTTACCTTAATGGTTTATCGTTTATCCAACAAAGTTTAATTTATTTTTGGTCATGTGACATTATAATCTAATAATATGTTCCAACCTTTTAGTCTATTTTTATGAGTAAAAAGGTTAGTAAACGTACTCTTCCATGTAAACACAATGCTTTATAACTGCATCCTATACTTACTCAGGATAGCTTTGTTAACATATTTTTAATTTCTAAAACATGTCACTGTGACAAAACAGCAAAAACAAAATGTACAGGGTAGGCCATTAATACAGATACACCACAGTAAAATGGGGATGGTGGGTGATATTAACCTCCTGTTAGTGGCACATTATAGGAAGGCCAAATTTTTTTCAAAACGGGTGGTGACCATGGCGTCAATTTTGAATTCTGTCATTTTGGATCCAACTTTAGTTTTTTGAACAGCAAAAGGGTCATGTGATACATCAACCTTGTTGAGAATTTCACAAAAAAAACAATGGTGTGCTTGGTTTTAATGTAACTCTATTTTTTCATGAGTTATTTACAAGCTTCTCTTTGTTTACAGCCATTGACATGTCACACCTCCATTTCCATTTTATTTAGGTGAATCCATATAAATAGCCCACTCTGTATTGGAGTTTAAATACTTTTTTTCCAGTCCTGGATTGGATACACTGGTAAAAATGACAGCGCTTGTCTTAGACCCAACAGCTTAGTTTCATTTTTACTCTCTGATTGTTTTCAGATGTAAATGTTGCAGCTTTAAAAAAAAAAAAAATCCATAAGAAGGCGAACAGTAATTGTATTGCAGATTTGTTTAGCTGGTAAGAGAGATGTGTGTTGTAATGTACAAATCTAGTTGGTACTAAAAGGTGTCATAAAAGCTGACTTTCCCTTTCAGTAAATTTATCATGCACAATCAGAAAAGGGAAACCCTTCAGCAACCCAGTGTGCAAAATTGATTATATTGTTAAACTTTTTTTAGAGCAATTTAAATATTCTTTTGTCCAAAAAAAAAAAAAGTTGAATGGACTCCTGACCCAGAAATGTAAGCACAAGTTAGACAGAGAGTATTATTCATCATTAAAAATCTCACTGGGCTATTTTCAACCGTATTGATTTTCCACAGTGGATAATAGATAGGAGGCTGAAACCTTTTTTCGTTGCTGACGCATGTGTAACTTTCTGGGCGAAGGGGGTCGTGACTTCAGTTGCTGTGACCCAGTGACTTGACTCCAGTGGGTTAGATAATGATGGCCCGGGTGTGTGATGGGTTGTACCGGCAGAGTTGTTACTGACACTAACAGGGTGACAGTAGAGACGGCAGGCTTGGGTGACATAACCGAAATTAGCCGCCCAATGACGAGAATCCTGCGTCAACAGGAGCTCTACCGGCTCAGAACTGACGGGCCTGGGTTTGCAGCGTTTGATTGAGACATGTCAGTCACCGAATTGCATGTCACTGTTCCCACAAGCACGCACGCTGACTACATCTCTGCTGGGGGAGCTGATAGCACAAGTTAACACACACATTGTTATTCGTACCGTAGAGTTGTGTTTTGTGTGTTTATAAGAAACAAAACTGGCAAAACAATTTACAAATAAAGCAATTTGAAAATATATTTTCAAAATTGCAGTCTGGATTTGATTTTTCCGCTTTGAATTTGAACAAAAATAAACTAATAAGATAAACACATTTAAATTTCCTCCATCAATCTATCCATCAATACATGTTTTAGGTGAGCTAGATATACCAAACTTGATTTACATTTGGTAAATGATGCAATTTATCATGATAGAACTGATACAAATGAATCAGGCTCATAGGAAGCATTTCTTACACACTGTGTCAGGTCTGTGCGACTGGGATCAGCATGTCGATAGTTTCATCCTAAACATTTATGTTGCTGTCTTTAAAACACTTTGTGAATGATGTTGCTGTACGCTTAGGGTCATGGTGCAACAGGAAGCACCACCTTTAACTTCGTTGCCAAGGGTTATAAATGATACTTTAATATTTAGACATATTCTTTACTTCCAGTTCCATTTGTTTTGTGAAGTTCACCACTTCCTTCTTAGTCCCTGAGAACATTTATAATCTGTTTTCTTAAATGTTTCTTTCGGATTAATGCATGTGTATTTAAAATAAAATAGTATGGGCTGGACAGATAGCTGTGGTTAATTACAGGAGTTCAAGCATCTGCTGCTAACATCTTATTAAAACATTTCAGTTTCCTTTTTACATTTGAATGATCTGATTGTTGCAAAGGCTGATGGTGCATTTAATGACAAGCAGGAAATTATAAAGTCTCTCTTTAAACTGGATGTAAATCGTAAACATTGGAAATGTATCAATCATCAACCTTAAGATTAACCATCTGACTTGCTTTGCACTGACATGTGGTGTGGGGACACTCCATTCAAACCAGCATCTTTCTAAATGCAACTGGATTTTTGTGACAAGTTGGACATTATTTCATTATTTTAATATATTTGCATCAGTGGGATTCCAGTCAAACACGAAAGATAAATGTGACTATAGCAACAAGATACAAATGCATGCCACACTTTTAAGTTTTTTGTCAGTAAACAATAAGAAAGTGTCATTTTCTTCCACTTTAACACTATGCAACACTTTTATTGGACTGTTACATAAAATTCCAGAAAGTTTATTGAAGTTAAAGTGAAGAAAATGCAATTTTTATTTTATTTTTTTATTTTTTTATTACAACTGGCTTTGGTGATTCCATCATCTCTTTGCTTTTGATATTACCTAAACTCTCTGGAAACTTTCTCTTAGCCACTTGAAGCTCACTATCGCTGAATAGTGTATTCCAAGGTTGGAGTCGGAAGTGAATAGTTAACCTCTAATTCAGCTGTTATCATCTGCAGGTGAAAGCTGCTTGGATGAAATAATCTCTATGTGCGTCATTCTGAATTTCCATACCTCGAGGTTACCTGCAAAACTTTCTACCTCTCTCAGTAGCAGTGTGAGTTCTTTAGACCTGTTAATTCATAAATATTCATTGAATTTTATCTGTATGTAACAAACTAGATTTGAGATCCGATCTTGACTCCCAGACTGAACGGAAGGAATCAAGGTCAGAAAGAACAAATAAAAGAAAAAGTAACTCCTATTTCCTCTGAGGAGAACGTCAATGCAACTTTGCAATAGTCATATACTACTTTACAAAACTAAAAGAGATCATTTCAATAAACAGAAAATGGAGGTTATTATGAACAACACAAAGACAGACACACTCTTCTTATCTATTTGTAGTACAATGAACCAGAAAAAACTTCTGTTTTCCTGTAATTGTTTTTCGTAAAACTACATCTCTGTGTAAAAGTTTTAAGTCATTCTTCCTTTTAGGTGTTATTTTTTTTCTTTCAGCAATCTAAAGCTTTAAAGCTTTCTTTCATAATGACTTGTGTTGCTTATTTTCCTTGTTTTTATTTTCCTTCGGTTTTGATTGGTCACATATGCCTAATTTGTGATTATCACAGTTACTATAAATGCTTTTGTGTTACTGAATTCCTTTCCATAGAAAGTAACCCGAACTCAGGCACATACCTGTCCTCTCAACCTCCAGTTCACTATGTTTAAAGGAAGTTGTTTCTCCCTACTCCCCCCATGTGTTGTCTCACGATAAAAACATCAACAGTTTTTACTGACTTTACCGACAATGTATCATCAAAGGAATCTGGTTAAATTGAATATTAAAATTGGATTTCAGATTTTAACTCAATATTTCTTTTGCATTTTTTTTTTCTGTCAGACTTAAATGCTGCAGACGTTCAAAATAAAATAAGCTGTGTTATCAAACAGAGGCAACTCTATCAAAAAATAAATAAATACTATGTTAATTCTTCCCTTTTGGTAAATAATAAGATATCCATGACTGGTCAATTCTGCTACATTTTTCAAGAATCAAGATTAAAGAATCAGTTTATTTATATAGCGCAAATTTACAACAGATGTCGTCTCAAGGCACTTTACAAGAAAATCAATTAAAATTATAGATACATAATTACAAATCAGTTTGAAAAAGTTTCCAATTTTTTCTGCTCACTCAGGTCTGAGTCTGGTAAGTGTTCTGGGGTGGCCTAGTGCAAGGCTCGACTTTAATTTCAATATAATACTGTGACATGACTTGTTCAGTACTTGAAAACCTATACAGTTGTTGTCAAAACCTCTCAGCAGAAATGTAAAAATCTTTTATAAAACAGCTCAGAAATCCCGACTGCCCACCTTCCTTAGGCTTGTTCAGCATTTATTTAAACACATCTTCAATTTTTAAAGATTTACCAAAACCAAAGATGAAACTTGAATGCATAATTTGTCAATGTAGCGAGAGACCGGCACCATCCCAGAACAGAATCCTGGTGAACTGTGGGTTAAAGAGAAGATTCAGGGACGGAGTGACGTGACGTCAACAGACTTTCGGTCTGACGTGTTTGGACTGTGAGTAGTTTGGTCCCGGCGAAGAAGTCCTGGTAAATAATTTAATTGATAGTTACAGTTTTTATTACCTCCATGTGAAGCCAGCTTTCTGTGACAAAGGAGCTGATATTTGACACGATTCCTCATCAGGAAATGATGTGTGATGACGAGAAGATCATTGGAAATGATTCACAGACTGTCAGAGGCAGCTGGGAGTGTGATGATGCCCTAATTTCTCGTGTTCTGGGTTGACACGAGGTGTTGTGAAAATTCAGGAAGCAGTGGTTCATCAACAGTGTGAAGAATTCATTAGAAAAAATTATATATTTGTATTTTACTAATCGGCCTGTTTGTTTTTTTGTTTTTTGCTGTGCTTTTCTACTCTCACCTGTTTGACTATATTGTGTTTCTGTTTAAAACCCTTTTTGTTTAGTTGGAGCTCAAAAATGTCTTCACTTATGACCTTTTGCTTATTTTGACATCTTCTAATTTCTAAGGCTTCTTTAAAAAGTTTTCTTTCGCTTCCAATCATTGCCTGTGTCATTAAACACACTTTCATATCAGATAAAGATCACCAGAGTAAATGCATTAAGCATTTTTTTAAATGAGGATTTTCTTTGGATTATCAGCATGTTAAAGTTACGTACCTTTGACTAGGAAACCCTACAACTTTATTTATATTTGTTTCTTTGGCTTGTTTGTGTAAGAGAGGAAGCGAGAGATTTTGGAACTATAGCAGCTAAGCCGCTCCAGACAATTGCACTTCTACCACCATGTTTGACTGTTTCTTTCCGAAAGCCTTTGCTAGTTTTCCACCAGTTTAGCTGAAAACATTTTCCGATTTCTCTCATCACTTGCAGTAATATCTTCCCAAACATCTTAGTGATTATCATGATGATCTTTGTGAAAAGTGGTCTTTTCGGCCAGTGATGATATTTACCTTTGTTGGCAAATTTGCCTGGTCTGATTTTATGTTTAATGTGACTTTACTTCTCATGTGGTCTTGAATGTCTTTATATCATGTGTTGATTTTTGTTCTACTTCATGTTGCCAGATTTTTGTAGTATTACAAAAGCAGAAGCTACTAATGTTGCATGTTTTGATTTAAATTGATGATATGATAGAAGAGAGCAGAAATAGAAATAAAAAAGCAGGAAGGAAATCTCTATTTAGTATTTCTTTTTAGGAGACAAGTTCAGCTTTAACCCTGGAGGACAGCTAGCTGCTAAAGGAAGTTAGAAAGGTGTTTTCTTTAAAGCTCTTTGTTCTATAATATTTAATAGTGTGTATATTAATTTTACCATTCAATAATCACTATGATTAATTGTCATCCAGTTAAAAGTGGATAAAAATAAGTCAAGACAATCAGGGCAACATGACTTATACATAAAATGTAAGAGCAAAAATAAAGAATGTACTCAAACTGAGAAAGTACAATCCTCTTTAATGGCTGATTATCATCAATTAAGGTTTTATGCTTTTTCTTTTTTGGAAAAAAGGTAGATTTAAATAGATTATATTCTGACTTTAATTGTGCTTTCTTCAAATCATGTCTCTTAAAGCTTTTAACATTTAGAATATGTTATTAGATACTCAGTTGCTTAATCACCAAATAATTTTGAACAGTAAATTGTGGAAAACAAAATAACAGCAACAACAAAACAACTGCTGACTGTATTCAGCATAGAAGTGACAAACGTTCAGGCCTCAGTTCATCCATTGTGATGTTTGGTTTTAGATGATCACACACACTCTTAGCAATGCTGCACCCTTGTGGCTCAATGGATATGGCCTGGATATGGCTTTAAAAAAGGTTCATCCAGTCTAAGGAAATCATGAATATTTGATGGTAATGTACTTTTTTTTCTGATCTTTTCAGGGGTATTAATCTGCATTGGGCTGTTCAATTGACAAAGTTTGTCTTCAAAGATCTCCTGCTATGCAGCGAACATAGAAGATCTTGAGAAATGGGGAGATAATAAAGAAAAACTGCATAATAAAACGTCAACAAAGCTGTTTAATGTTTTGTTTTGCTTTCTTGTCAGACCTGAACATTTTCAGATTGTCACGGGCATCTAAAAATCAGAAAAATACAGAAATAAGCTTTTTTTTTTTTTGTTTGCAATCGGAGAAAATAACAAATTGATGCTTCAAAGAGTGGCTAGCTTTAGGAAAAAAATCCATGGATCGAGACAAAGCAGAAATTATGTGAAGTTGGCCTTTTGTTACATCTTGTTTATTATTAACTTAATGTGTCAAACTTAGTATTAGCAGTTTACACTTGAATTAGAGCACACAACGACCACTTTATAACCTTAGGAGATCAATTAACTCGGCAATAACACACCAGGAAGTCTCAACGTCTCAAGATTTTGGAGTGGCCTATTCAAAGTTCAGACTCTGTTCTAATTGAGATACTGTGCCATGACCTTACACATGCTGTTCATACTCCAGATGCTTTCAATGTGACTGAATTAAATGTATTCTGGGTGAAGACGTTATTAGTACCGCACAGTAAAGTAAAATAGCATTTCCCAGTTATAACAAATGCTTGCAATCAATTACTTAGGTTTAGGGGTCACTTTTATTTAAATATATGTGTTTTTTTAACCAGAGGTTAGTATGCTTTGAAGAGTTTTTTTTTTTTTATTCGAAACTTGCATCAAGTGTTTGCTCTGGTTACCTTTTCTTCTTTTTCTGGAACATATGCAAGGGCCCCAATATTTTTTCAAAGAATCATATGCAGACAACAGAAAAAGGAGCAGCATAACAGAGGATTTAACAGTGAATGACATTTTTGAGACTGAATCGACAAGTTTTGTTCAATTATATTTAATTCAACTGAAAGATATTAAACATAAATTTACCAAAAAGAGCTTAAATGTTCACTCTAAAACTTCCACAATTCACGTAACAACTATTACAGTTTTACTACTATATGCTGACTTTGAAGCTCATTTCCCTAACAAGAAACAAAAAACATTACAAAGGAAAAAACAGAAAGGGAAAAAAATGGAGGGTTAAACATCTGTCACTTTATATGTCTCAAAACCTAAAAAAGAAAAAGGCAGAATGGAGTTGAACATACTAACTATTATTAGTTAGTAATAAAAAAGTTGAAAAGTGATTATTTTTTTTACCTCAATAATGCTTCATATTATCTCACACCATGACCGAATGGAACAACTTAATAATTAATGTAAACTATTTAAAATCCATCAGTCCAACTAAAAACAATAAAACTATAAATATTAATAAATCTGAAATTCTTCTTCAACCGTGTTATTGTTTATAGATGATAAATTAAAACTAAATACAGAATTTCTGTACTTGTCTATTAGATCTTACTAAGTAAAGCATCTTAATATTTGTTTTGTTTTCTTTTGCTGTTTTGTGGTAATTAAAAAACAACAACAAAAACCTAATTAGTAAAACCAATGCTACCTCCCACAAGGTGAAATCCTTCAAAGTAGAAATCATTTCCTTCCCGCTTGTCTTTTTGATGGCATACGTTAGGACTATGAGTGGTCCTGCTCCTCTTGTTCCTCGTTTGTGTTGATGAAGTTCAGGAGGTCAATCGCCGTCACGATGCCAAACACCGTCTGCCTCGGACAAACCGAACCATCCACGTCGTCTGGAGAGAAACATGTCACTTTTATTAATGATTAAACACGAAAAAAATCCTTGTTAAACTGGAAAAAAAATACTTTCACTGCTACAAACATGTAACAGTTAATCCCCAAAAAAATCATACACTTGGCAGCTTTAGATTAAAAACTAAATAATCAATAAAAATATATCTAAAATAAAAATGAGAATTCGCTGAAAAAAATTATCACTTTTCACTTTAAATTCTTGAGAGCCTCTTTAAATATTCATGAATTGCATTGCAGCATTCAAATCCTTGCTAAGCATATTTTTGCATATTTCAACAAACATTTTGATAAATTCTCTTTAGTGACAAGGAAGTCTTTGTTTTTGGAGTTTATCTAATCTTAAATCCCTGCACAAATTTCTTGGTCAGTTAGGGGGCAACTGAAAATATTCTTACAGTGCGTATGATCGTGCACCACCAGGACAAAGTTTTGTGTTTTGAGGATGCAGGATAACTTTCCCAGGTTGTCCGTCAGATGCACCTAAACAAAAACGCAAAGACGTTTGGCCAGGCATTACGTATGTTAATCAGAAACCTGGCAATGGATCCAGTGTCTCCATTGACTGACCTGTCTAAAATCCTTGCAGAGCACCATGCTGACTGGATCTGACAGTTTGACCTTTCCTTCCTGCACACTGGAAAGGATGGATCCCAGAGTCAGCATCCCCAGGATCTCACTGGAGAACCACAAGAAGCAGCAAATCTTTAATCACCGGACCGTGTCAGACATCACTTAAAACTCGAGGGATTTTCTGCTTGACTGCCCCTAACCTCATTTTTACTGCTCTTACCTAAGGCATCAAAAAAGTCTCCTAAAACAATTCCAGTTGTATAAAACTTAAAGAACATACCCGGATTCCTCGATGACCGGCGCCTGGTCGAAAGCCTTCTCTCTCAGGATCTTGACGACTTTATGGCAGGACATGAATGGTGCGAAGGTGAGGGGGGTGGACAGCTGTAGACTGTGGACTGTCTTGTTCCACCACCTTCAACAGAAATGTGTTAATATTCAGTTGTGACATTATATCCTACAATGGAAATGTTTTGTTTTTTTTTTCTTACCAGGGCACGATCTTATACGGACTCTCCAAGAAACCTTTCTCACACATCCACTGATCGCACAGGAACTTTGACCTGGAGATAAAATCCTGCTAGTTTTTCATGCTGGTTGGTGTTTGCCAGACTGAACATCATTTATAATCATTATCAAGTTTAGCTCATAAAACATCTCATCATCTTTTTCATTCCCCTTTTTAACTTTATGTCTTATAATGGTTTTATAATTAGGAAATGCTAAATTTATTTTCCTCTTATTATTAATACACACATTTTCTAGATTATTTCTGCCAGGCTTGGAGGAAGGTATGTGATTTTTTTATTTTTTAAATCATATTTGCATTGAACTTTGAACTGTTTCCTATCATGGAAAGCCTTACAAAGGGATCCATTAGTTAAAGGAATCACAAAAATGTTGGTTTCTAGCTACACAAAAAAGTTATGAGCGAAAATAAACTCTTTGGTGTCATCTAGTGGAAAGAACTGCAACCATTAAAAGCTCCCTGATTTATGTCTCTAATCCAAGTTTGTGGAATAGATTGCTAAAGATTTAAAACAGAGTTGGGATCTAAAAACATAATAGTTTAATAACATCTCTATATATATATTTACATTTTTAAGAAAAACATATGTGCATTTTTAAGTATTATTTAAGTACTATTTATGAGTCTTTTTTATAGCAATATTTTATTCTGTTACATGTAGTTGCGGACAGAGTCTGGCAGGATGACGACACAGCGTTGACCCTCCTCCAGCTGCTGCGCCATCTTCATTGCAGCGGCCATAGCTGAGCCAGAGCTTCCACCTGGCTCAGAAACAGATTGATCAAAATAAAACACTGCAAACCAACCCAGACATTTAAAAATAAATCAATATGCCATGTTGGTCAGTGGCTCAAACTCACCACAAAGTAAGCCTTCCTCTCTTATTAGGTTGCGTGCCATGTTAAACGTCTCCTTATCACTTGATTTGTACCACTTGTACACCAGCTTGAGGTTTGTTAGAGGGGGAGATTAAGGTATATTTGTGCTTGGTGAAAAAATAACATTCTAAACTCGTGCTTCCACTTACAGATCTGTCCAGCACTGTGGGAATGAAGTCGTATCCGATGCCCTCAACCTCAAAATGAGCGTTCTCGTGTTCCTCCGAGTGAACGAGCACAGAGCCTTCAGGATCAACACCAATGATCTGAAAACAGCAGCAAGCAAGTAACAAAGTCCTCTTAAAAATTGGTTTAAAATACAGACGTGATTTTATTTTAATTTTATAATTTGAATGAATAACTTGCCTTGACATCTGGACATTTCTCCTTCAGCTTTCGAGCGATACCTGTGAGCGTCCCGCCTGTTCCTGCTCCAGCTACAAGCATGTCCAGTTTACCTTAGAGGAAAATAATTTCTAGATGTCAAAGACAACTTCAAACTACCAACACAAATACATGCTTTATAACAAAAGCATAAAAGCTTTTTTTTTGTTACTTTAGTTCTCGTCATAGTGTGTTATTATTATGATGACACAATTTGTACATTATTTTAAAATAATACTTTTTGAAATCTGCAAGGTTTGGGATTTTTATAAAACTGTAATTTTTATTTTAATAAACAATAGTGT
This sequence comes from Orestias chungarensis, assembly GCA_032876305.1. Classification (NCBI taxonomy): domain Eukaryota; kingdom Metazoa; phylum Chordata; class Actinopteri; order Cyprinodontiformes; family Cyprinodontidae; genus Orestias; species Orestias chungarensis. Next base: position 865,567 of record JAVLVB010000239.1, on the reverse strand, counting down.
TAGTTTATTGCCATAAACACCTGTTTCAGTTTTTCTTTTTTGTTAGCTTTGACACTTATACGTCGTATTTAACAGATTAATTGGTGTTTAAGCCTGAGTTTAGGTATTGCATAAAAAATGTCATTCATCAGATTAGTTGGATTGGAGGAATCAACTCCAACGAAATCATTATTATTTAAAGACATGTTTTAATGCATTTATTGATTTTTTTATTTAATTTAAATAATGCAAGTATTTTCTGCAGAGTGGCTTCATCTTGTCACCTAAAACTACTAACTGCAGGGTTCTCAAAAAACTAAAACTTCTTATCCTGCAGCAAAAACATGATGTGCAGAAGAAAACTAACTCTCAAATCAATGCAATGTTGTGATATCCAAAGTAATGATAAGCTTTTTTCTAAAATGGTTTTACAAAAAAAATAAAATGATTCTATTCAGCCCACTAAATGGTATTTCTTCTAAGTGTAATACATTTCTTTCATAAGGCACGTGAGTGGTAAATCAGGTTGACCTGTGTATTAAATATTCCTGACCGTCTCAGTTTGTTGTGCACCATAAAAATAACATAAATTATAAAAGCAGTTAGCTAACCATCACACTGCTCCAGTATTTCCTCAGCTGTTGTGTCGTAGTGAGCCAACGGGTTACTCGCGTTACGATACTGGTCCAGGATGTGCGAGTTGGGGATCTCGCTTTTTAACCTCCAAGCTGTGCGTATGTGAGAATCTGGTGAATCAAAAGCCGCGGACGTAGGAGTGCGCACGATTTCTGCGCCGAGCGCCTTCAGCACACCCACCTGCAAAACAAAAGAAAAGATCAGTTGACCCACCGACCCACATTCTGCTTAAGAATAACTTAAATCAGAAAAAAACTCACTTTCTCCATGCTCATCTTCTCAGGCATTGCGATAAGACAGCGGTATCCCTTCACAGCCGCGATGAGAGCAATGCCAATTCCTAGAGGCAGCAAAAACAACTTGTTTATGGTGACTGAAAAGGTTTTATTCTGCAGCAAGAAATAAAACAACAATTTCAACAACAGATTTAATGAAACAGTGAGCACCTGTGTTTCCAGAGGTGGGCTCGATGATTGTGTCTCCCGGTTTGAGGATCCCGGCTCTCTCTGCATCCTCCACCATCCGCAGAGCTATCCTGTCTTTAATGCTGCCTCCTGCATTGAAGAACTCACACTTGGCCACTAAATCAAGTGGCAGGAGAGGAAACAAAGTACATTAAAGGGTGCTATTATTATTTATGTCTAACAGTTGCATTTGATATGATTAATTTAACTTCTATCATGCATATCGAGGTGAAAGTAAAAATGTGGAAATCAACACAACACTTTTAACCAAAGGTAACTTGGTGCATAAACACATATGATATCACCTTGTGATTTTAAAACGCAATGGCACTTCTCAGTTGTATTTAAAAAGTAAATGCATAAATTGTGAATTTACCTGCATTTTGATTGGCCCTTTGAAACAAAGACTTACAGGTTTTGATATAAAGGTTTGTTGTAATAATGTTCATATAAAGTTTTTAGGGTTTAACATTTTTGTTTTGTTTTTCGATCACCATATCTTAATTGATGTGGCTCAACAAATTAACCTGATATGCCTTAATGATCTAAATAAATACCTCTTGGAAAGGTTTTTAATGTTCAGTTTATTTTAAAGAAATTCTTTAAGTTTGAAAAATATTTTCTATTGAAATGGTTTAACTGAGGCATTCCCTTTTCCTTGATTTAGTTTTATACATATATTTATTTTAATTTTAATATGCATTTAATTCTTTTCCAGTTGCTTTTTAAGAAAAATACTGGCAGTGCCTTATCAGCATTTTCATATCTGTCAAATCTTGCCAGATTTTGTCACGTTACAACCAGCTGATCAGCTCCTGCTCCAGAAAGGCACCCCCACAGCATGATTTTGCCACCACTGATTTTCACTATGAGGACAGTGTGTCCAGGGTAACTGGCTGTTCTTACCCCTCTCTTCCACAAACTGTTCATGAAGTACTGACCGAAATTTCCGTGCTGACAGATTCTCCCAACTGAGTTGTGGAGCTCTGAGGTTTCTCCAAAGTTACCGCTCTGTTGACTTCATTAAATTATGAACTGACCAGGACTTAATTATCCGGGCATTGTTTTACAACCCTGCTTTAAACTTCTCCATTGCTCCCTCTCTTACCTGCATGGTGTGTTCCTTGGTTATCATGATGCTTTTGTTCACTTGTCTGATGTTAAACTAAGGTGGACTCTATTTACCAATCAGATGACTTGTGAAAGCAATTGGTTGCACTGGACTTTACATATGTAAGGGTACCAAGTTTAAAATCTTTAAGCAGTTTAACTCCAAATGAGAGGCCTGTTATTTAGTTGAGTTTTTATACTCAAAAGTAAAAGCAGTAAAATGTCATAATGCTCTTAGTTTCCTCGCCAAAGCAGCTATTGTTAGATTTACAGCCTCTCTGACTGTAGCAGTAAGATCTTCAAAGATGTTATCCTATCCACGATAGAAACCTAAATTTCTTTTACAAAACAAAACATTTAATTGTGGGATCAATTAAAGCTCAACAGTTGATGTACCATAACGCCTCTGTTTGGTAAATATTATGCTCATTATTTTCCTATTATCATTTGCTGCATGCACTAAAAAAAGATCGATTCTTTCTGACATGCAGAGATTTAAGGTCAGAAGCAGCGAAGCATCGCATGCATGGGTATATAATTGGTGCGCAGTCCTTCAGCTCTCAAAGAAGCATTGTAAAGGGGACGGACAAACGATAATGCGGATATTGTTCTTCTGCTCATTTTCTTCTTTTCTGGTTGTCTTCTTTCGGATGGAGATTTGGTCCTATTGTTGCGACACTCAGTTCACATCATTACACATGTTTGAGCTGCAGAGGGACCCTGAGCAAGTCTGAAGACTGCTGCTTTCACAAATATGTGAACAAACTCCAAGACTTTGAGAGTCTACTTGAAACTCAAGAGCATTTGAATGGTTTCCATCAAAAAACCCTCGAGTGCAGACTGAGCAGTTTAGGCCTACAAAAAATTACTACTTCTACGTGAATTACTTTGACTTTTAATACAATAATCCAACAGAGTCATTATAAATAGTGTTCGCCAGATACTGTAAGCTTCGATCCAACCCTCATACGGAAAAATAGATTCAAGGAGATTAACTTAAATTGGTCTCATTGGAATCAAACAATGATTTCTTAGGAAGTTTAAAGCCTTAGGAGGTTTCTTAGAACAAATGTTTTACATAGCATTTTATATAATACCCAAATTAAAAGTGGCACATAGTTGAGAAGTGGAACAAAAATCCAACATAACCTATTTTTTATTAGAAATAATGTGACATCCATTTGTATCTAATGCTTTGTAGAAACTGTTTTTCAGTGCTTTGGTGCATGTCTTTCTGATCTTTTCCTCTTTGTCGAGTGGAAAAAGTTCAGTTTTGGTTTGATGTGAATAGGAACACTTGCCACTCCTCCTTACGGATTTGTGGGGTGCGTTATCCAGACTAAGCCGTGGGATTTCTGCCCATAATCTAGACTATCCTCTTGCCAATTCTTTGCTGGCCAATATACATTTTATTAGATCAGTTGGCCGAACAACAAAGAGCCTTTCATTTTCAACTTTCTCTCCATTGGAGCCTGCTTCCTCCTCAAACAAAACCCCAGCGGTAGCAGTGCCCAGTTTAAGGCCATGATCTACGTGATACTCAGCTTTTAACAGGTAGCGGGGAGCAAACAGGGTGGCTGTTGTCTCATCAGCCAAAAACAACCTCAAAAACATGTCTCCCAACTTCATGTTTCATTTTAACTCTTAAAGGCATTCTTTTTTAAACTTAGTAGTAATTTGAGTTGTATTTTTCTTTGGAATTAAGCACTTGTTTACTCAATTGTCCACTGACAATGTGCCATTTTTCAAAAGAGTATTTTCTGAATTTTTTAGCAGGTTAAACTTTGAAGGTGTTTGTAGATCCAGTGTTTTCAATCGTATCTCAATCCCTCCTCCCAATAAACTGTCTAATAATCATCAAAATCCTTTATTTGCCTTTTTAAATTGGTTTCAAGTAGGTTCGATGTAATAAGCTTCAATGACTCTATATCAATATATTTTTCATGTGTGTTTGCATCACATTGTACTCACAGATTTCACACTTTAACCCAAACTCCTTTGGGATTTTGTTCAGGCGAACCAGAGGCGTGTATCCAATATGTCCGAGGATGTTGGGGAGGATGCTCGACGGCTTATAGCTGCAGTGAACGGAAGACAAACAACACCATCAGCTTTCTGGACATACCGTTTTCATCACAAAGTACACATTAATATGATGTCATGTGTGGGACTTGGTCTTTTTTCAAAAAGATTTGCCTTATTTAAACACAAGCTCCTAAGAATGTATTCCTTTGGAGAAAAAAAAAATAGAAAGGTACAGGGGATAGCAAAAAGATCTGGGATAAAGTTGTGGAGAAGTTTAAAGTAGAGTTGTTTTTCCAAGCATTGTTGAACTAACAACTGCAAACAGAAAGAGTAAAAAATAACTTCAAAAATACCAAGAGATCACTGTTCACCTGAATTCACAGACAGTGTGAGGAGAACCTTAATAAGAAACAGTCAAGGAGTATCATGGGAATCCACCAGGAGCTTTAGAGGAGAGAGCTATTCTTAAAACAAAGCCATATTAAAATCCCAGTGGTAGTTTACTACCAGTCATGTTGACATGGCAACCACTTAAAGGTGTTCTGGTCAAATAATGCCCCAACTAAACTTTTTATCCTGCAACCTAAACATGATGTGCAGAAGAAAACTAACTCTCTGAACATGTTGAAAAGCAGGTAGCAGCATCTTGCTATGTTTATTGTTTTTTTTTTCAACATGGATGTGAGGGTTTTACACAGAACACCCAGAGAGACGTTGAATGGATTTCAAAATATATTCTTAATTTATTACAAAAAGTCAAAAAAATAGTTCCAAAATGATAAATTGGCCCCAAAACTGAGGTCAACATAAAAAACTACAACCCAGGTAGTGACACAAATAACTCAAGCAACAAACTGACCTACCCAAACAATACATGAAGGGAGCTTAAATTGTGGCTGATCAAACCACAGTTAACACACAAGGAGGTAATTAAACAAACAAGAACATAAACAAATACTGGTCAGCACATTACTAACTCTTTAAATTAGAAAAATATTATAACTGAACTAACTTCCAAAAAGAAGAAACATTAAAGAAATGGTAAAATTAAAGATTAAATTTCCCCTGGCAAACAAATGGAATAACCCAATGAGGAGGTTTGCCTGCCATATAAGGACAGCAATTAGCTCGAGCTCTTCTGTGTGATTCCAGCAGCAGCTCCAAAGGAAACTGGTAACTCAAAAGAAGACAAAATAAAACTATTATGTTTAACAAAAATATAAAGAACTGACAAATAAAGTTAACTAAAGAGTCAGGCTAATAAAAATAATTTTAAAGATAAAAATCTAAACTATTCACTAATCAATATATAAACTAATGTTGAGTGTGAACAGAAAACGATTACCATTCAGGTGTCTGTGTGACAGTAGGGACAGCTTTCACAATGGACAACAATGCTAGTGAGAACTTAAAGGAAGGTCGATGGAGCTACGTTCAGAAAGTTATGAAGGAAAAACCCGTTAGATGCTCCAAAAGATTTTGGGGTGCTGTAGAAGTAATCTCAATTCAGAACCTGCAACTTGGGAAAAGCTTTCTATCACCATAAACCAAATTTGAGTGGCAAAAAAAAAAAAGATGGTAGAGAAATTCCCCAAAAGACTTGCGACTGATACAGCGACCAACAATCAGCAAAATATTTTGAGCTTTTTACATTTTTATTTGTAAAAAATTTTGAAAGTCATGTACATTTTTCCATTTAATTACTTTGTTCTCTTTATTGATCTGTCACATTCAACCCCAATGAAATACATTTAAATTTTGGTTATATTGTGCCAAAATGGAGAACGTTTTTCTTCGGTCATTTTTCTGTTCTGAGTTGTGTGACTCCTACCGTGGTGGTTGGCTGTGAGGGGACTCTGACATCGACGCTCCAGGCCTCCACGTACACTTGCTGGGCAAATCAGGGCGAATCCACTTTATCTGAGCAGCCGTCTCGTCTGCGCTCGTCCCATTCGCACCGTTTTCACCACAATTTAGGTGGGATTTCTCCTTATCGTGGAGGCATTCATCTCGGAGGGCAGACAGCTTGTGTCCTGCAGGGAACGTTTCAACAACTCCGTCCACGGGAGACTTCTTCTCAACATGAAGAGGAATTTCTCCATCCTTACAGGAAGCTTGAGCATCTTTCAAGCATTTGCTTCCAAAAACAGACGGCATGGCTCACCTGAAGCGGGACGTTGCATAAAACTTTAAAAACATGGAAGCTTTAAAAATGGAAAAACAGAATGAATTCATTCAACCAGATTTGTTTTTTGTTTTTGTTCTTGTTTTATTGATAAATCTTATTGGATCTTAACACAGCCTCAACACACAGCTCCCATCATTTGTTTTCCTGCATCTGTTTGATCTGAATCCTTGAAAGGTCATCCTACTTTGCAAAACTTCTACTCATCATAATAATTAGAAACAAAAACTTTAAGATATTGAATGAATATTAAACCTTAGAAAAAAGCTCCTGTAGGTTTATGTAAACGCTGTTTGGCAAATTTGTTTTAATTTTATCCATTTCATCCATATGTAGAGATAATCAAATGCAGCTTAGTTCATCCTACTTTTCAAATACATTCAGACTGTTTTTGTTTCTGGAGCCATGTTGTTTCTAAGCTGGTAAAAAGATGCCCAATGATGGGTAAAAAGTCCAGAGTGCCATGTTAAAAATAAAGCGTCAAAAAAAAGACTGGTGAACAGGTGTGATATTTATAAAAAGACTCGCAGTTCTTGGTCTGCTGAGAAATGCATGTTTCTGCTTGCCGCAAAGTGGATGAGTGGATTTGTTTCTTTTTTACAGACACAAGACAGAGGAAGGTTTTTGGGCTTTTCCTTGTGGTTATGGGTTCTTTGTCAGAAACCTTTTATTTGTGCTCATACTAAGAAAATCTGGTGCTAGTTTTGAAAAACAAAAGTTTTTTTTTAAATCCTCAAATCATATAAATAATAATAATAATAATAAAAACATTTAAACAAAAGCTTTTCTATTGTGGTGTGTGTTACGCATCTGCTATTATAAAACATTTAAAAGATATTAAAAACAATTTAATTTATTTCATTTTCTACAATAGTTTGTAGAAAATCATAGGTTTAGGTAAACATACACAAAGATGTCAGTTCAACCACAACAGAACAAGTCCTTATTTGTTTCGGGAATACTTGAAAGCAGGAAAAAAGGAAAACTGTACAGGCGAAAACCAAACATCATCTAAAACCCAGACAATGTCCAGCTGACATTCTGTAAAACTCGGAATTATGTTTGATTTTAAACAGCTAGTTAACAAAGAGAATAAAATAAAACATGCTAAAAGAGTAAATTGTGCTGCATCATTTGTTTTCCAGTAAAGAGGATACTCACAGGAGGCTGGGCACCACTGACACACTTCCAAAGACTGGTCTACACAAAAGAGGCTCCTTACCAGCCCAGTATGTGTGGGGGTTTGGGGGCTGTATGCTGGGGACCAAACCACTAACATGCACAGACAGGGGGGTAATGGAGTGTGCAAGTCTTCTGTCTTTTAACACGTTTCCCTCTGCAGTAATAACATAGATTTTAATGCGTATTGTTGCATTTTTTGATGTGATTTAATTTTGCTGACACGGATAAGCTGTGATGAAAATCTCTTCACTGGTCATATACAGGGGAGATCCTGACACCCTGTTCCCCCCTATATTATTTCCACCCGTGTGGCCCCCTAAAGCAAACTTTGTAAACAGTTGTTTTTTCGGCATGTCTCGTTTTGCCTCAAAACATAAGTTTTTACTGCACATAATATTCAACATTGGATTCCCACTAACAAATAATCCTAGATTTATCTAATAAATGTTTCCATCTGAAACCATTCTTTTAGTTTTTCCATAATTTATTATTCTATAAATTCTGAAAATATTCTGTCTTGAGTGTACTTATTATTTTCGGGACATTATATTTGAAAGTTTTGAAAGTCCTTCCTTTATCAGCAAACCTTTCAACTTTGCCAAGTTCAAACCCATTAAATCTCCAGGGTTGTCACGTGCTTTTGGTTGAAGTGTAACTCTTTCATATAAGCTATCTTTTAACCTTAAGATATGTGCAGCATGTGTCCCTTTTCTATTTACTCTCAGTTGAAACACATTTTAATAATCAATTACAGTTCACTACAGTTTAAATCCCTGACAAAATCCCATGCTTTCATTTTTACAAAACAACTCACAATAATGCATACGTTGACATTTAAATGGTTAAAAAGCAGAAACCTCTTAAATATTTGTAGTATATGGTGAGGACCTGAATTAAAAATGGCATAAAAACATGTTTTTGTGGCCCAATTGATCAAGTTGGAAAATCATCACTAAAATAGAAGCAAAGTGTTGCTGCCTATTTTTTTCCACTGATAATAGATTTAAAGATTTCACAACTATGTAATGCAGGCTGGGTTAAGGACTGAATAATATCCTTCCTTTAAAGAACATGTTTATGTCCAAGCAAGGTGGAGCACAAAATGCATAAGTCCCAAGAGGTATTTTAATTTAAGTTAAGCTTCATTCCTGCAACCAAAAAAAACAACTAAAAAAACAAAAAAAATTAATGTTTTAATGTTGTGGCTCTGCTAATTTGCCATAAATTTCATCAGTGGGATGGATCTGAATTTAACCACTAATAATAATACTAGTGCCAAGAGTGACCAGAGTTTTCTTTGACACTAAACTTCACAGAAAGCAAAGCCGCTGCTTCCTTCTTCCTGTCACCTGGCTTAAGGATTTTCCCACAAGCTTTCCTTTTGCAAAAAGCACCGTTATGTCATCAAAACTAAAAGAATCACATAATACATTATGAATTTTTGTGAAAATACTGAGAAAGATTGATGAATCCCATTGTACACACTTTCTAAATCTAACTGGTTAAAAGTTAAAATTTGGCTTAAAACAGGATAAAATTATTAAATTGTTATATGAATTGAGCAGAGCTTTGCAGCAAAAAGTAGTAATCAGTTAAGTCGATCAAAACAGACCCTATTAGAAAGTCTAGATTTACTCAGTTTTAGAGTAATGGGCGCATCAGTGCTAGAAAAGCATTAATGTGATGAACTATTCACATCAAATGAGTCTGTGGGGGAAATCATGATCTGCAGCCCCATCAGTGAAAAATTATAGGAAGATTAAATCATGGTCACCCTAAGTACCTGAACGACTTTAATTACCAGCTGTTTCCTTTGCTACGCTTACATGAGATAGAAAAATCTACTTTTTCTAATGGAATAAACTCAAATCATGTGACATTTGCAATACATCAGAACCAAAAATTCCTCCTAGATAGTTTATGTAGTGATTGAGGTAATGTACTGGCGGATACTGGTGATCTCCACAAATTATAATGATTGAAAATTTAATGTATTCAGTAATCCTGTTAAATAAACACAGAGGGATATTTTTAAAGTATTTATTTACGCACTGTTTGAATTTTTTTAACAAGAAATAACAAACCGATTATGGATAGGCAGACAGGTTGATTCTGCAGGAAACTCACATAACCTAAAGTCCAAAGTGGATTTTTGGGGTATTGCCAGAATCTGAGATATTCTGACAAAACGCAGAAACATTTAGGGATGGGCGTTATGGTCTCATAAATATTATCTGGATAAATTTATACCCCTTTAGGAATTATTTACTATCACCAGGATAATTTAAGATTTACAATGTTTTAAAAAATCCAACATCTGTCTGAATTGTTGCTTTTCACAGGTAACATTTCAGACATGTGTCTTTTATTTTTAAATATACATATTTTTATTCAAAATTAAATGTAGCATTTGTAGCTCTAAGTGAGATTTGTTTAGTCGCTCATATTGGCTGCATTGATAAACAAAATATATGATTAGGAAAAGTTAGTTTGAAGTATGGGTACAGAAATCTCACCTTTTTAACCAACTGTTGTCCTAAAGAAGCAGATTTTTAAATTACATTAATAGTATTGTGTAAATTGTGGGTAATACAATTTTAAATAGATATTGCCCACCTCTAAAAACATATACTGAACAGAACATCCCATTTTCTAGAGGTTAACATTTATTTTTTCCTCAATTGATTGTATATAAAACTCTAGCTGTGTGAGGAATCCGATTTTGGGTTTCCATGACTTATAAACCACCAACATCAAAATGAATAGAAAAGATTTCCCATTATGCTGAGTTATTCCCTTAGAAATGCACTACAAAGCGAGCCTCTCCTTGTGTCACCAACCAATGAGAAACAAGTGTGAGATTCTCAGATGCGATCAAATTCTGTGCAGATTGTCAGCACCCGACTCCCCATAAATACTGCAGATGCTTAAAATCCATCTTTTTTCCTCTAGTATTTGATTTGCCACCATCCTAATGTTTCTAACTTACTTGTTCCAGATCAAAAATAACCAATAATTTTGTGTAAAGAAGCTAGTTTTACTTTTTAAAATGACATTACTAAAGCATACTTTTTTTTTTATGCCTTACTATTGGCAATCTTATTTCTTCACTGGAAGAGACTCTAGTGAATGAAAACCTTTCAGTCTTTATTTTTGTAAACTGTTTGGCCATTACTGTTTATTGAAAAATTTAAAACCAAAGGTATTCTCCAGCACTGAATATAACCAACACATAGAACTACTGAACAATTTCATTGCAATTAGAAAATACAATTTTACCTGGCAGAAAACAATAAACTTAAATTTCTAAAGAAAAAAAACTGAGATAAAAAAACAAAACAAAAACAGGAAAACCTGCATTTAATCATAAATGTTAACAAATGAGTCTGAATACATCAAATTTAAGTAGAAACTTTAAATTTAATGAGGTGAAAGTCTTTCACAAATCTTCAAAACCTGCTGACTGGTTTTAAATCCAAATGAGGCAGGGTACAAACTAAATAAAACATAGCGATGGATTCAGGGATGGAGAAAGTTTGGTGGATGCTCGTGGCTCAGAATCGTCCCGAGCGCTCTCTGTCTCTGGACCGACGCCTCTCATGGTTGCGGCCTCTTCCTCCTCCTCCTCCTCCTCCTCCTCCTCCTCCTACTACTCCTCCTCCTACTCCTCCTCCTCGACCTCTGTCCCGGTCTCTGGATCGGGACCGAGACCTGTGGCGGCTGCAGGTGCAAAGAACAAGGAAAAGAAGTCGATCAAAGCAACTTGACGGTGGGGCGTATAAAGCGTTTTAAGCATCAGACGGATGCGTTTACCCCTTTCTGCGGCGTCCATAGAGCTCCCTCCTGAGTTCACGAGAGATGGGTTTTAGATGCATGAAGTTACAGAAGCCTCCACGAGTGCACTCCCTGTGGAGACGAGGACAAATGATTAAAAAAAAGATACAGCACGAAAAACAATAACTCTGGGATGATGTAAAGTGAAAACATTCTGAGATGGCGGGGTTAAATTACAAAACTATTCTATAAGCAGAAATGCTGTGAGAAATATCCACGGCTGAGATATCTAACTCCAGTACTGAAGGGTACGTAATGATGCGCGTTAAAGATGTGGTTCTCATCCAACAAAGCTGATTCAAACAGCTGACTATCCTGATTATTTCTGCGGGAACCATGTAGTGTATCAGATGAACAAGGAAACATGTAAAACACAAAGGAGATCCAAACCTGGAAACAATTGACTATTCACTGAACCTTACAGTGTCTTTAACTTTGAATGTACCTTAAAATCTTAAGACGTCAAACCCTTTTAATTGGAATAATATTTGATATACGAAAACAAAAAAGTGGTGCAATGAAGGTATCCCATTAAATCATTTTTTAAACTAATAAACATTAAAAAACGTTGCACTCTGTATTTAGTTTGCTTCATTTAATGACTGGAAACATATTTTACTGCAGCCAACATTTTTTTTCCACCAATCATAATTAGCAGGACATCCCCACCATGGACGGTCACTAAATCCAGACTACACCAAGCCAAGATGACCTTGCAGTTACGGTTTAGATGCTTTTATTTAAGTTCAGTGAATTCATAGGACTTCTTTAGCCATTATCACACCTTAGAAGCAGATTGCGGTTAAAAACTAAATCTTGAAAATACTTTAGCGACAGTTTGTAGAACCGTAACTTGACCCGCAAGGGAGAATCACATATTCTCATTGAAAATGTGAGAGCTCTGCATACTGGATACAAGCTGCTAAACTGAAATGATGGCGCGGAAACAATGCAGGAACAGATTTATTGTGTTAAGAGTGCTTATATGTGAAATTTTAGATGCACGGCAATATAATCAGATATTACTTTTGCTTTTGTCGGACTGATATCGGTTTGGATCAACCATAGAAGCATCTATATTCATGATCCAAGATTGCTGCTAAAGCTGAAAACAACTTTGCACCCAGTAAACACTCAATATACCTCTAAACATTAATCATGTGAAGAAACACATTTTAAAACACATGAAATTGTCCTGTATGTTGTGCTACATTCAACATGGAACAGGAACCTTTAGAACAGGTTATAATTTCTGTGGTTTCATGCGGCACTCACCCCATCTCATACTGGCGGCAGCAGGCCTCCCTGAAGTCTGTGACGGGAGAGAGCTCCGCATGGATCGGCTGCCCGTTGAACCATCGGTTGTTCAGGTCTATCACAGCCTTCTCAGCATCCTCCTCATTACGGAACTACGAAGGGATAAAAAAAGAAGCTGTTAACAAAGACACTTTCAAAAGCAAAAGTAATCATCACAGCATTGCAAAGAGAAGACCTATTTACCTTCACATAAACATTTCCAACAAGGTGGTCCCCAAGGTTGTCACAGACGTTCATTTCCTCCACTTCTCCGTACTTCTCTTCCATCTCTGTGAAGACTTCCTGTAATTGCATTTTAAAAAAAGCGTTAAGTTGGACATTTTTGAAGCGAGTATGCAGCCAGATGAGGCAGCATCTAAACTCAGACATAGAAGAGAAACAGGAAATCTAGTTCTGTCAAAACAGGCACTAAGTAATTACAGTATCTGCCTCCCATCACCAGAAACTGGTGAAAATATCCAGATATTCCGTGTATTGTCTTATTTTATCTCTGCTGTTTTTTTTCTTTTGCCCTTGGGAAAGTTGATAAGCTAATTTTGTAAATATTGCCAAGAATATGAATAATAATTTACCTCAAAGAATTCATCATAGTGCTCCTGCATCTCCATGTCACTGACGGTACCTGTAAAAAAGAACAAAAAATAAAAGCTGATCAGTTAAACGACATTAACCATCTTCTTAGCTTCTTTCACTCCCTTCATCTGTTTAATAGTCCTTAGTTATTTGAACTAGTCCTAAACAATAATCATGTTTTATTTTTTTAACCAGTCAACATCTATCTCTGTCTTTGCAGATACTGCTTTGATAAACAGCTTACATTCCTGGCGTGTGATGTCTTTTTATGTGTTACAGTGAGATAGATTACAGACCTACAAACCCGTCAGATATTGTTACTGCCCTTTGAGGTTTTTTACTTACAGGTAAGTCCATCCAACGATTGAGCAGTGTTCTGAGGGTTCCTGTAAATGTTCAGCAGCGCAATTGTCTGAAAAAGAAAGACAACAACAGAGAAACAGTTCATATTAGAATAATAAAGGCAAATAACAAACCAAATGCAGAGCTTAAGACCCCATAGGCAACTGATATTAGAGATGCCATTATAGTGGAAAGCAGTTACAACTAATCTGATTGATTTTATTTTTGTACTGATTTTAAAGTTCTGTGAAAGTGTCGCCTAAGAAGATTCACAATTTAGTTTCCAATAAAGGCAACAAAATTGGCTTTTTCTAGTTAAACAAACAAAAAAACAACTACTACCTACTTTGGCTAGTATTTACAGTATCTTTCTAAAAAAATGGTTTAGCTAGAAAGATGCATCGTCTGCGTCTACTAAACGTCTTTTTCTAGAAACAAAATCCTATCAGTTAATGAAAAACAGTGTTTGTGTATGTTCATATCATATCTGATGGCACTAAAATCCAACAGAACAATAACTAATTATGAAGACAACTGCATATGAATTACAGAAAACAACAGTTTTCGGTTTGTACTTCACTACAAATTTCTATGAGGTGCAATTACTAGCTTAGTCCATGTGATAAGAAACGTATTTGAATGTAATCAATAGAGTGGAGTGATATCTTTTCATAAGGGAATCTAACCAATGTTATTAGGCAACAACCCTAGCACAGATTTCCTATTGAATGCATGAACATTGTATATTCTCCTATCAGCGTGGCATTAGATGCTCTGCATCTAGAAGAACATGAAGAGGGCAGAGTTATTTACCTGGCTAAATGTTGGCTTGTTGTGTAATCTTGAGCAGCGGTCGCCATGTCGGCAGGCACCAATTTTAAAGTAAAAAGAACAATTGACTCTGCAAGGAAAGAAAACAACAAGAAAGTTAAACAAGACCACAAGCTTTTTTTCACAATAAAAGTTCTCTACAATGCAAAAGACCTCAATACTTAAATATTTTATTTACAACAGGACTATAAAATATAAATTTTGAGAGAGTGCAATTTAAAATTCAATGAAACACTGCATTTATCTGCTTTAGTTTCATAATAAATATTTAATTTTAAACTTTACCTTTATTTTAGACCATTAGTCAATTTGTCAAAGTAGATACTTGTACCTCCACATTACCTCCACATAAATCAAATCAATGATAGTTAATATTTTAAGCAACGGTGACTATAGTTACAGATCATTTTTGTCAGAAATCGTGTTACTATTTTGATTTGGAAGTGTTGCTTTGAGAGGGTTGTTAAGTTTTTAATGATGAGTTTCACATCCGAAATACTTCGATAAATATTTTCATCCTCAGATAAAGTAAATATAGGCTTTACACAAATTACTAGCAGTAATTACAGTATCTTAAAGATTTAAAATTAAATAACCAAATTATTTATCAATCTTTGGTTCTGCTGCTGTTTTATATCAGTTTAGGGCAAACGCTTCTAGTTTTGTCATCTAAGGCTAATGGGATATATTTTTGTCAGTTTGCAATAAAAAGCCCAGAACACATGTTTTTATTTTAAATGTTATAGCCTAAGCAGTTTAAAATGCAGCGTGAAATACAGATGAATTAAGATGAACTGTCTTCGGGGTGCTCACAGGAATGTAGTGAAAGGTTACGACCATTTCCCTAAAAGCTAACCACGAGCATCACGTTTCTTTTTTCTGCTACAAACAAAGACATGTTTGAAGCTACCACAGCAGAAGCTAACTGTTCGTGTATAAACAGGATGATGTTAAATTAAATCGTTTTATTTAGGTAATTCAAGTTTGGGATTTTGAAACAACAATGTTCATTTACAATCTCATTCAGATGAAAAGCTAACTGTCGCGTTGCGACATTTTGTGGACGACAGTTAGCATGCTAGCTTAACTTGTAGCCCCAGCTAATGCTATGCTACGGCTTTCCAAACAGAGCCTAGTAAGTTTTGCATTAAATATCCAGGGCCGTTCTCATAAAAAATATAAAAACGACTAAAAACATCTATATTGGTTAAACAACCAATAATTATTCACATACTTATCTTTCTCTGTGCCAAAAATGGATGCCAGGTACTCTGCCATCTTGGCTCGCCTGGATATTCAAAACAGAAAGCGCCGACTAGCACACTTTCCGGTCTGGCCTTTCACAATAAAAGCGCATCCACTGTCAAAGTTTCAATTTCACTGCAAACCTTCAAGGAACAGACTGAAGTAATAGACCATTAAGATATATTTTGTTGTTTACCTTACTTTTATTCATCCAAATGTTTTTCTTCTTTGTTCTGGTTAATCAATACAATGTTTTTTATTGTATTTATACTTAATATTTACTGATTAACATTTCAATTTAAAATAATTTGAATTCTGTTTTTGAGATGTACATCTAAACTGACTATAGGTAACATTGTTTTGTCATCATATAAGTAAACTGCTCACTCATGGAAGTAATTGTTCAAACTCCTAAATGTTTACTTCACTGCCAGTATCTCTATTGCAAGCACCAGGAATCAGATTACACAAAAAAACGTATTTCTTTCATTATTATTATTTTTTAAATTTATTGCAACTTTAAATTGCTCCTAGATGTAAGTGTGCTTGCCTTGTGATCAACAGAAAACCTCTTCTCCATTTGGATGATTGGATGGATGTAAAACACAAAACAATAACAAACTGAAGATGAGGTTATTTTCAATTTGGTGGATTTATTGTCCTTTTTAATCAATATACAACAGAAAGCCATTCAAAAAGCACTTTTGACAACAAAGTCAACAGAAACCAGACCTTGCTAATTGGTTGTACAATTTATTTAAAGTTATAAATATGTATCAGTGAATCTCACTTTAAAAAGTATTCAAGCTGATGTTTTTAATCACATGTACCAGTGGTAATAGAGATAATAGGCAAAAGACATTTACATTAATACAACTTTATCTTCTATAAATGTGTTTGTCAATTATTTTGGCAAATATATTTAATAAAATGTTTAATAAAATGCAGTCTTTAAGGATGTTCCTTAGCTGGACGCTTCCAGTTTTTAAGGACATCATTCACATTTATTTTCTTAGAAGACAATCATTGTTTTTAATTTGACTGCAATATATCTTAAAATCTAAAAAGCAAATATTTTAATATCTAACATAGTCGTAGAACATGGAGTGCTGTGACCAGCTCTGTTAAACTCCCAAAGGTTATATTTTAATCAATAGCTATCTTTAAATGTATATGCTTAGTCCATCTGCCTCTCTATAACGCTCAAACGAGTCTTTTAATGCTACAAATGAGTCGTAACACCTAAATGTCATCAGAAATGACCTGAGGTATTTTTTGTTGTTTTCTTTCACACTTTATTCATTTTGTTAAAAAAAATGTAAGTTTCAAAGACATACACATCAAAAATCCATTACGCCAGAAGTCTCTTTAATGCTTTAGTGAAGAACTTTTTTCTTAGCTCTTCTTTGGTTCAGCAATATAATGTGAATCTTCAGACAACAAAAACACTAACTGATCTAAGGTATCTGTAGTTTACATAAACTGTAATAAATACTGTGCATTTTAATTTATAAACTCTTTTAACAGTAAATTTCAAAACCTTCCCTATTTATGTTTATTATTTTTTCCACTAAATTTTAGGTTTACCTGAAAATAACCTGTGTACTGAAGTTGGGATAGGTGCTATTTAAAAATGACTGTTCACTACAGTGCTTTGCAAAGTATTGTTTACATTTGATTCCCTGGAAACTACAGTATTTTTTGTGCAATTGACCAAGACTGTAGTGCATACTTAAGATCAAGGAATATCAAATATTTTATTCGGAAAACAAAATCCACAAAAGGTGGTGTGCTGTATAAATCCAGACATCTTTACTTTGCTTCTCTAAAAAGACTCCTGTGCAATGTAATGCCTTCAAAAATCACATTATTAGTAACTGGAATCACAGTGATGGCTTCATCATGCTATTCTTAAAAAAAGGATCCTGGCTAATTGTTGAGACATGAATGGTGGTGAAAGCAGAGGAATCTTGGAAGAAAACCCAGTAAGATGCTCACAAAAACATGACAGGGAGATTGATCTTACAGCAAAAGAACACCCTAGACATAAAATTAAAGCTACAATAGGATAGTTAAGATCAATGTATCAGGATGGACTAGTAGGACCTTCTCTTTTATCCAGTCTGAAATCTTTGGGAGGGCAAAGATGCTGGACACAGAAAACATGCAGCTCCTGCTGAACAAAAAGCTGGATCTACAGAATATTTAACAACATGCAATCCATATGCAGGGTTTGTAAATGTGAAAATAAGGCCTTCCAACAACAAATGACACAATGAAACCAAACGCTATGAAGATTTTTTTCCTGGGGCCTAATTGTAAAACAAATGAATCCAGGAAATAAACTGGAACTAATCAACTACATTGTGTTTTGTTTTCAGGTTTCTAGCTCAGTGTTACCAGTTAGTCTCCGCCCTCATTTCTGTGGCTGATGTTGGGCCAAAAAAAAAAAGAAACTTGAAGATCCGACACGACCTGCTGAATTTTGGACTTCTGATCATTAAAAGTTTGAACTTTTAAAAAGGTACTGACATTTACAGAAAACAACTCCGTGCTGCGGATTTTTTGTCTATAAAAACGTGTTGGTGTAATGGTCGACTCCGTTTCCTCTCGCCTTCAGACTTCCCGCTATTTTTAAAGCTACGTTAGCCGAGCTAGCCCCCGTTAGCTGCTGTTAAGTGTAGCGAGGCTACTGGGGAGAGGCCGCCCACCTCCCCGACATCATCCTTTGGGTAACAAGCACAGTCCTACCGACGCTGGGGTAACTCCGGCTGCTTCTTGGGCTGTTTTACCCCCAACGGAAAGCGCCCTCACGAGTCGCTAGCTGCTAGCCGAGCCGCCTCTAACCCCCTACTAACAGACCGCAGGTAACGCTTCCCGAGAGGATTAAACTCACTACAGTCCACACTTCCGCGTTTTTCTTTCCTCCTTTTGCGACGATAAACCGCTCACAGTTTAATACAATCGGGGACATAACGATGGATTTTAATCTCTAGTATTCTTGTAAAAACCAACAAAATGAGAGGAAAAAACACAACGCGCTGTGTTGTTGATCGGAACGGCGGATCTCGGAAGTCTAGCTACGCTGTAAAAACCTTTAGCCAGGATTTCCGGCTCCTCACCATTTGCCCTATGCTGTTTTGTTTCCGTTTATTCTATTTCCGTTTTAAAAGTTTTTCTACATCCACAATTGTAATGGCCTTTAACATAGCCCCGCCGGAGCTCGAAACCCCCGCCGCGTTTGTCGTGATATTTGGACCGTAGTTTTTCGGCAGATCGACGGTTGTCTAACGGACAGCCTCGCCCCGCGCGGCGTTTGTTTGCTCGCTTGCAAGCTTGTTTCCCTCCATTGTTGACACTCGCGTAGCCATATTTTTCTGTAATAAACTTTAATGCAACCTAATGGAACATATTTGGGACTAATATTTATTTTTGACAGGAAGTTGTTGTTTGAGGCCTAACGGTTTGCTCCGTGCAACAAAGCCTCGAGCTCGCCTTAGCTAACTCCGCCAGGGAAGGAAGCGTCCCTGGCGCCCAATGAGTAGGCGAGGCTCGGAGGCCTTTAAAGCGAAGGAGGGAAACCTGATGCTTATTTATGTTGTTTATGTGAGGGAAAAGTCAGGGTTTGAGTGATCGGAGTTCAGTTTTAACAGCCAGCTAAATATTTAAAGTTGGAAAAGCAATTCAAACTCTATATTGTATTAAATTGTTTGCTGTTGTTGTTTAGCCCCAACTTTCTGGACATTCCAAGTAAATAAAAGCAAAGAAATTAAATCTCTTTGTATGGTATTGATTGCATTATTAAAAATAAAACAAACAAAAAAACTTTGATTTACATAAGGGTAGTCAATCTTCTTTGGAAAGGAGCTATTCAATGCCAGAAATGTATAGTTGCCATTATATATTTGTCACTTTATGTTGAACATAGAATAGAAAATGAATGTTATTGCATTGATTTAAAACAATACAATGAAGCATTGCAGGACTCCACGTACCATCATAAAAATCTAAATATAAGTCAAATTTTGTTTTAAATAAAAAAAAATCAATGTCACTATATATATATATATATATATATTGGTGTTTGTATGTTAGGTAGAAGCCAGTGTGAATGTCTCACACCTTTATGACTTGAGATTAAATAAAACTTTGGTTTAAGTTATTCATTGAATTATTTTTGTTTGTCTTTTAAAATTCTTAAACATCCTTAGGTTTCCCATGCATTATATTTACATTATATTTGATTAGATCTTAAACTTGTTAAATTTTAGATATTTCCTTTTCTTTAAAAACTTTTTATTGTAGTCTGGGCTGTAACTGGCTGAACAACGTATCCACCATAACGTCCTTTGTGCAGGGGAATGAAACACTTACTTTGAAAGAGTTTACAGGTAGTCTACAAGTGGACATTAGGCTTTGTCATAAGACCCTAAAATAATTTGTTTAGATCAGGGGTAACTTTTTGGCTACGTTTTGGTACTGAGGAGGAGGTTTACTTAATTATAGAACGTAATGATAAATTATTTATCTATTTTTTAACAGCCCTATTTGTGACCCCTGCTATAAATAAATAAAATGAAATCATTCTTATTAGTTGTTAATAACCTACACTTAAAATTTGCACAGCTGTACAGATATTATATGACATCTGCTGCTCTCCATAAACAATATTTAATATAAACCTACCTCTCAAATATCTACATACGATATTCATGTGTACAGTACACATTTTATTTTATTTACCTCTCTGGTGGTAACGCACTTCGGTGTTTTTATTTATTTCATCTTTTTTTTTATTCTTTTGATTAAGAAAAAAAACAACCTTCTTTCATATAGCAACATTTATTGTAGCTTTTTTAAAACTAACTTTTTAAAGCTAGTTGTACCTTAATACCATTAAACCCTCAAAATCCCTTTTATGACCTAATATCATTGTATATGATAAAAAAAAAAAATGGGCTGTAATTTGTCAAACTGCATTTTGAACTTATGTAGCTCAAGAACTGGGTGGAGTAAAACCTTTATTCAACAAAAAGCATTGACTTCAAATAAGAAAAAGTCAATACCATAGTAGGTATTTGTTTTCTGATTACTAAGCATATACTATTTTAAAAAAAAGTTTGTGATATATGAGTTTTGAGCGGCTTTTCTGTGGGTTTCAAATCTTGAGAAAGTGCAGGTTTACTCTAATTATATAACCATCCATTAAAAACACATTGTACCAGCACCCTTAATGCGTGGGTATAATGACTGGATTATCATCAAAACAATTCTGTATTGGCTATATGCACCTGCAATCCTGTCAGACCACTAGACACTTGTCTGGTGACAACGACGGCTGATGCTTGGCGCTCTCCAGAGTCGTTGGCGTCCATCTTTTTTTTTTGTGCAATGTAAATCGGCTTTCATCAGAGAACAGCTCTGACACAGTTAGACAAACGCATTCAAAAGTGAGAATTTTTAAGTTCATCCTGAAATTTTATCCCAAGCTGAAGTAATTTTGAGAACCAACAGAGGAAAATGCAGTTCAGCATAAACAATTGTCTCAATATTAATTCAAAAGTATGTTAATTATTCTTAAATGTTGCTGACAAAGTACTGTTTTTTTTCCAAACATGACTTTCTGCTGCTTGAACTTAATTCGTCAACTTCATCATAGTTTTTTCTATCATCATTTTTGGTGCTTATCTGGTCATTGTTGTGTTACAGACTTCAGTAAACAATCAGAATAAAACTAGGTCTTTCTGTCTTTTAGGGATCCATCAGCCAGGATGTCTAAAAGCGAGACAGAGGAGTTGATCGAGATAGAGATCGATGAACAGGAGAAGCAGGCGTGTCTGGAGGAAGGGTAAGCTGAAAAATGAAGTACTCACTTGTTTTAATTGCTTTAATTCAATTATGCAGAACCTGCATGTTTTTTTTTTTTCCTCTCATCTTTTATTTGCAGCATTGAGGAGCAGACCATCACTGCTTCGGATTTGATTCAACAAGATATCGACATCAATGAGCCCATTGGCAACCTAAAGAAGCTTTTGGAGCCTCGGGTCCAATTCTGTTTGGATGGATTTGACATCTGCTTACAAGACATTCAGGTAAGATCAGATTGCCTCATATTTCAAAGCCAATATTTCCGCTCGTCTGGGCGTTCATCTCAACGTTCCTGTTTGTTATTTTCCATTTTTCCAGCTCCACCCGGATCACAGCCTCTTTGATCAGGGAGTGAAGACGGATGGCACCGTGCAGCTCAGCCTACAGATCATAACCAAATCAGGTCTCGCATTAGACGGCGGTCATTGCAGGATTTTTCTAAAATCCACATAAAACAAGCACACAAAAAAATTGTCATATATGGTGGTTTTTTGTTTGTTTTTTTGCCTAGGAGAGGAGAAGCTGAACATCCTGGAAATAGTTAAGCCAGTGGAGACGGTCGAAGTCGTGATCGACCCAGATGCGGCAGGAGAGGATGGAGGGCTGGTTGAGGAGGGGCACCTCATCGCCGTAGAGCGTTCCTCTCTCACTGACGAGACCTCGGAGCAGGTGACGCGCTGGGCCGCGGCGTTGGAGGGTTACCGAAAGGAGCAGGTTCGCCTCGGAATACCGTACGGTGAGAAACACCCTCACTAAAACAGAACCTAACGTACCTAAGCGTTGCTGTTGGTGTTTTAAACCTCTCGCTCCTCCCCAGACCCGCTGCTCTGGTCGGCTGACCAGGTGATCCACTGGGCTGTGTGGGTCATGAAGGAGTTCAACATAGACGAGATGGAAATCGGCAGCATCCACATCCCCGGCCGGGAACTCTGCAGCTTCACCCAAGAGGAGTTCCTGCAGAAAGTACCAAACGGAGAGATACTGTGGAGCCACCTGGAACTGCTGCGCAAATGTAAGTCAGGACCAGCCTGTGGTTTGCTCTGACTACTGCTTGGAGAGAGTAACAGTTTTCATTCCTCTCAGACGTGTTGGCCAGCCAGGACCAGACAGGGGGGGACGCCACTGTCACTATTGATCAACGTAAGTGTTACGGATGCATCAGTTTGGTTTGCTGTGAATCTGGGGAAGTTGTCTAATTATGTTTAATGTCTGCATTGGAGTTGCTAAAGATGACTTGAATGCAATAATCAGTAACAGTCACTTTTAAAATCAACCTAAATGCTTTAAAAGTAAATTCTTTTTGCAATGTTCACTTTTTGCTCCGATGGAATCATAGGTTCATCGCTTTCTAAAATAAAGTGTCTGCTGTTAAATTAGCTGCAGTGCGCTCCTGATTATTTGTCCTTTTCTGTAGCTGTTCAGATAATTCCAGCTCAAGTCAGCACGCCCACGGCTATAAAAGTACTAAAACACAACCGGGGCCCCAGAGCCCCCAGGATTTCAGGAGAGGAGCGCAGCTCACCCGGGAACCGCACAGGTATTTTAACTCACACAACCTTTGAGGAGATATATACAAATATTTTTCTATTTTTTTTTAAAGATACTACTATTAATTGGATGTATTTTTGTCCACATTGTAATGATCGTTTCTGACATGAACTGTAATCCCCTCCTTGACTGTTACTCATTTTATTGCATTACATATCCTTTTCCCTGTTTGATGACTGTCCTGGTGCGTAGGGAACAACGGTCAGATCCAGCTGTGGCAGTTCCTGCTGGAGCTCCTGACAGACAAGGACGCAAGGGACTGCATCTCCTGGGTCGGTGAGGAGGGCGAGTTCAAGCTCAACCAGCCGGAGCTCGTAGCCCAGAAGTGGGGGCAACGCAAGAACAAGCCGACGATGAACTACGAGAAGCTCAGCAGAGCCCTACGGTTAGTTTCTCCTCTTTCATTTCATCTGTTTTTTCCTCATTACTGTTTTATTTAAAAGCAAACAGGGACTTCCAGTACATGAACTTTATGCAAGGTTTTGGAAAGATGCAGAAATATCCAAAGTACTATATAATAGTATAATATATAATATTTAGGGTTGAAAAACATTCCTGATTGGCTCTTATAACAAAAAAAATCTTGTATTTATTGTTTTCAAATTCAGGATTTCAAAATGTCCTAAATTCTTGCAGGTTTTCCTGTGATTTCATTTCAGTACGTTTATGCTTTATTGTCTTGAGAAACGCTCTGGGTAAATTATTTATCTGCAGAAACACACAAGAACAAGAGCTTGATACTAATTTCCTAAATAAACTACAATTAGACAATTAGGTTCTATTAGTTTCTACTACTCATCCTACATTATAAACTGGGTCAACCAAACCATAAAATGTTTCATTGCATTAATATCTATTAACTGAGTCAACAGAACTGTATTTTAGCTTAAGCTGGAACAAGAGTGAATTGTCTTTATCTCCAGCATGTCATGATTATACAACACAACATTTATAACCTATTTATGGGTAAGGATGTTGGTGCTGTGTATTGAGGTTTAAACAGGTGTAGTTGCTATAAAGTCCAAAACTGTATCTACATGATGGATTAATGTATCATACAAAATTCGGTAGATGTTCAAAACCGTGCGGCCAGATTTTAACAATCATGAAGTGTTAAAAATGCCATTTGTGACCTTGCTGCCAAATTAAAATAGCCATAATTAAAAAAACGGAAGAAAAAAAAGTAAACTTACAATACCTTTTGAAATTCAATTTTTAAACAGTTTACTGACTTTGACAAATATCTACCACAAGAGGGCACTAAAACTTAGAACTGATTACTTTTAAAACATCTGCTCATGTTTTCACGAAGCTTTACTTAAAATTCCTGGCTCTGTTCTTTGGTTATAAATTGAATATGTTAAAGATTGACTGAAGTGATAGGGGAATTATTATCTTGATAAAACAACAAGATGTCAAAAATTCTCCAAAGATGATAACAAAAACATTTCTGACCTACTGAGCTCAGACTTTTGTAGGATATCTTCCTTAGAGCAGTGTTTTTTAACCTTTTTTGAGCCAAGGTACGTTGTTTTCATTGAAAGAATTACGAGGCACACCACCAAGCAAAAATTTAAACAAATTATACTCTATAGTCGCATATATTACATTTATAGTAATTCTTATCAAACTGTCTTAAATATGAATCAAATAAACATGTATTTTTTATCATATTTTATATCTCTTATTTGAAAATGCACTTAACATGTCCACTTCAAAAATACTCAACAATTATCCAATTTCACCAAGATAATCTCCACGGCACACCTGACGATCACCCACGGCACACTGGTTGAAAACACCGCCTTTGATGAAAAAACGGCCCATTATTAACTTTGATTTTGATTAAATCTTGCAGTTATCAGAAAGTCTTTGTGTCTCCTAAAATCTTTATTTTCTGTTTAATTAATGTAGAAAAAAATATTTAGCAGTGTTGTCATTTTCGTAGTTTATGCTTTTTTCATATATTACATTTTAGTACATGCATAACATTTTTACAATCCTTAGTTTTTTTTAATGATTATTAGTAAAATCAATACAAATGTTTTTATTTGATTTCAAACATTTTTTGTTTTACTTATTTTTCTATTTGAGAAAAAAAATGTACACCCTTTATGTAAAGGCTTATTTTATTTGATTAAAAAAATCTGTTGTTTGATTTAAACATTGAATTGACTCTCGTGTTGTAGAGATGCAAACACCTTCTAAAGTGTTTTATATAAATTTTGTTGCACTAAAGTAGTTTTTAGCTAAACCAAGACCAAAGAGATCTGTGCAGTGTCGATCCATTATGTATCACCAAGGGAACCTTAGTTGCAAAATGTTTTCTTTTGTTCACACTACCATAACAAACCTTTGATTAGGTAGACGTTTTTTTACTATTTTAATATGTCCTTCTGGGTGAAAGTGAATCTAAAGGCAGGAAATACTTTTGTCTTTGGTAGGATCGACCGAAACTAACACATGGAGTTAAGAAATATTTTGGCACAGTTTGCTGATCTAAGATAATACGTGAGGGTTTTAGTGAAAGATTCCTGCCATTAATTCCTTTAAAAGTCCCAGACCTAAAACAAATTCCCCGCGGCGCTTGGTTTCTTTTTCTTGCTGGAATATTTTCGACTACATTTTGCGGGGGCTAGTTTTTTGATTGCATCGATGAACGCGATGGCGCTCCGATGGACAAACTCACACAGAATGTCCTGCGTTATTGATGAAAACTCTGCTCGCTCAGGTACTACTACGACGGAGACATGATCAGCAAAGTGCAGGGGAAGCGCTTCGTCTACAAGTTCGTGTGCGACCTGAGGACACTGATCGGCTACAGTGCCGCCGAGCTCAACGGCCTGGTGACAGAGTGCGAGCAGAAGAAACTGTCCCGCATGCAGATGCACGGCATTGGACAGCCCATCACTACGGTCACGCTGGCCAGCTCGCTAGAAAAGGACAGCTGAAGGACGCCGCCCCGCCACGCCGGATGGAAATCACGCAAAAGCTAATCCCCGATCGGCGAGGATTACAAACTCTGTTGTGTACACAGGTGAATTCAGCTCAGACTGAAGCAGGTGTTTTTTCTTTTTTAGCTTTACATTAACTCTACCCAACCGAAGCGTGCTCAGGATGAAGAGTTCGTTTAAACTTACAGGTTGTGTGCATGGGTGAATGATCGTGACTGAAACAGAACCAGAATCCTGGTGTCGTCCTCTTGTAATCCACTGTATATATATAAAAAATATGTCATGTTTTTTGATAGCCATGAAGGCAAGTGTATTTTCATAAGACCCGTTTTGTATTTTATTTAGTGCATTTTCCCTAAAAGTGCTGGACCCTTTATTTTTTTTTTGTTCACTATAAGGGAATAAAGTGACATTTTCTAACAGCTTTGAGTGAAATTTTAATCTTTTCCACACCAGAAAACAAATAAAAACAGCCAGATATTCATAAATACAATCAAAATTTATTCATGGAATGGATAGTTTGGAAAGCTTTTCTTACTATAACCACACAAAAAAAAGGAAGGTCACTGAACCAATGAAGGGGGAGGAAAAAAAGCATTTAATTAAACATTCACCTGATTTAAGAGCTTCAGTTGGTGCCTGTACATTTATTTGCGGAGGTGATATGTGTCGTATGTTGATAATAATGCAAAAATATGCACGTCACATTCATGGCAACTATTAGAATGACTTAAGGGGAAGTTGAACGTGTCTCGCTTTGAGGGAGCAGTACAACGTACGCATGGATGGGAGACATTACAGCACTGTACATGTACATATCAGGCGGATGTAGAAAAATAGAGGAGGGTTGATTCTGTGAAGGAATGTTTGTGGAGTGGTCTCGAAACCATCCGACCGCGTCACTACCAGAGTATTGCACTTTTTTTTTTTTAACGTCTGACTAACAACTCCTGCAGTGTAAAATATTGCTGCCAGATCTGAAACAAAAGCTTAGATGTGAGGAGTTGGGTAAGGTTTT
Source organism: Orestias chungarensis (assembly GCA_032876305.1). Taxonomy (NCBI): domain Eukaryota; kingdom Metazoa; phylum Chordata; class Actinopteri; order Cyprinodontiformes; family Cyprinodontidae; genus Orestias; species Orestias chungarensis. The sequence continues at coordinate 838,456 of JAVLVB010000239.1, read as the reverse complement.
TTTTTTTAGACAAAAGAGCAGACAAACAACTGGAAACCATCACAAAACCCAGCAGACCCTCCATCAACAAATATTTACAATTATTTAGAGTTAAAGCAGGAATGATATGCTTCACTAAAAAACAAAAAAAAACTTCTAAAGCTTGACATGAAAGGGATCATTTGGGATTTAGAAGTGAGGCTCTGTTAGGCTAAAACGTAGGTGATAATTTAGCCCATGTCTACAAATCCAAACAATTAAAAATATTTACGGCAACTAATTTGACGCAAATTAGTCTTTTAAAAAAAAAAAATTATTGCCTTACTTTCCTATTAGGTATTATTCTAAAAACCATGTCTTAGGTTAAATGTTTTATCGGCTTCTGCAAACATGGCTGAAATGTGTACAATCGAAAGCATACAGCGTTTTTTCAGCAGTTTGACTATTTTTCTGTTGAATTATCTTGAAGTTCTCTTCATCAAAGTCAATCTAAGCAGTAAAACTTAAATGCTTTCACATGTTTTTTGTACGCATTCGTCCAGCGAGACCTTTGATTTTCGTACAAGAATGCCGATCCTGAAGTCGCACGCACGATTCCGATACAGCAAAGTCAACACTAATTTAATTTGATTCATCCGCAGCAGGAAAAATAAAACAACCTGCTCAAGATTTTTTTTTTTCACCCTAACAGAACCTCCTCTAATAAATCCTGGACTCCCCTTTAATTCCTCGTTCTGACAACAAAACAAGGTCACAAAGTGCGGCGACAGTCGGCATAAACAAATCAAAGTCAATCATATTTGGTGATAATAGTTGGGCTTCAAAAATGAGAGTGCATAGAACGCAAACAGTAACACAATCTTCTTCCTTTTTCGGATGCTAGAACACTTCATACGTTACACGATAAAGAGCATTTGGCCCATGCAGCTGAACTCAACGGTGAAGCGTGGAGGTGAGCAGAAAGATTCAATCAAAGCAAGTCTGTGCGCGACGACTAAGCAGAACAGATTCTCAATACTTCTTTTTTTTTTTTTTTTTGTTCCTTCTTCATATCCCAAGATCACAAATTAGACACTGTAAATATACAATGCTGCTAAAATATCTAGAGGGAGATCCGCTCTCCGCATAATTACATCATCAACGATGCCATGCACAACACTTAATTACTGCTAATCTCCGGTTTATTATATTACACATGGGAAAAAAAACACATTAAATATCATCAGCTTTTAGATATTTTGATTGAGGATATATATATTTTTTCTTTTTTTTTTCTTCGTCTTTTATGTAAAACCTACTTGAAACCCTTCAGTCGTTGAGCTCTAAGAGCCCCACCCTGTTATCTGAGGGCAGATGATGATAATGATGATGTCCTATTTCCAGTACAAACACCATGAGGACTTGTGATTGGCCGAAACGTGCAGGTAAGCTGGGGTACCTTTGTCTGTTTGAGAGGGGAGTTTTTTGTTTTTTTTCTGTTAGCTTCAAGCTAAATTAACAAAAACTGTAATTAAAAAGACTTCCATGCCAGTTTCCTTTGGCCCAAAACTCACCGAAACATGCAAAACTTGATCTTTTCTTTAGTGTGGAAACATTAAAACCCAGATTTTACAATAGCCCTCGTCGTCGTACTGGCTGAAGTGCCTGAAGAGACGAGCGGATTAGAACGGAGAAGAGCGGGATGGCGGGACAGGATCGCGACCGGGAGGATACGTCGCTTCTTCAGTTCTGCATCTGCTCAAAGAATTTGTAGGTAGGGTTCTCGTAGCCGTTCTGCTGCATCTTGGCAAGGTGGCGTTCCTCGGGGGTCACGGCCGCATCCACCTTGAAAAAACACGCAGGGTTGATGAGTTCCCGTTTTGTATTCAAAATCTAAATCAAGATAAAAGGAGCTGCTTTTGATAGATCACTTCCCTAAGCTGTTGTTTAGCCTTTTTTACCTCGATAACACCATGATGGATGGAGGTGTATTGTTTCTTTCTCAGCATGACCAAAGTAATCACGATGACGGTCGCTATGACGACACCTCCAACCATCAGGCCGATAATGGCGCCCTTGTTGGAGCCCACGTCCTCAGCAAAAAACACCTGAAAACACAATGACAGGATGGGTTTTTAGAGGTTTTACTATAACGGATACTTTGAAAAACTTGCCATAAAATCTAAATATAGTTTACATATAGAGATCTCAGTTGTTTCAGAATCTTTAACATTTAGATTTACAAAACACTAGCAGTGAATTTGTAGCATAGATTTCTTGTCTGGTCAAGCTTTACGTCTGAAACTAGCAAAAAACTACCAGCTACAATAGGATGAACAAGTCTATTAGAGCTCATGAAAACAAAAAAATTTATGGATTAAGAATGTCTAGCAATTATCTGGTTATTTTTATTATTCATTTTTAATCCAGACCTGGAAAATACTTAAGGCCAGACTGTGTAGGAACCCTGCTTGGAAATCTATACCAGTTTTTGATGGTAAACCTCATATCCAGCACTCTGCCTCTCTCCAGTGTCCATTCGCACTTCTGGCATCTCCTCTGGCTTCAGGGCAGAAACTGAAAGCAAGAAAAACTAAATCTTACTTGAAAATAGAAAGTCAAACAGAAAAGTTGCTGTCACATGAAAAAAAAGCAACTTTGTTGATTGACAGGATTGTTTTAACAGCTTGAATAGAAAGCAAAGCACTTAAAAGTTTCTATTTGAATTACTATGTCCCAGCTGTGAATGCAGTAACGCCACATCAACAAGGGGTACTTTCCTTGACAATCAGGATTGGCAAAAACATGTCTCTAAATCTGGATACACTGTCCAACTGGTCTGATGGGAAACTATCTCCATGCAATTAACTTATAATAGAAAGACCGGCCTCCAAGCCGGTTTTCACAGCTAATGACCCCCTGATCGTCACTCAAGACAATCCGGTTTGCAATATTTAATTCCTGTAGTTGTATTTCATGCAACAGGAATTTGGGTGTGGAGTTCTAATAAGCATTTAATAACTATTACTACGTAAAAGAGATGCGGCTGCAAAAAAAAGAAAAACTGACTCGTGTTGGTGGCAGAATAAAAACAAAAGAATCCATAAAGTGTAAATTACATAAATCTGTGCAAAAAACAAACAAAAACAGGTTCATTAAATAGTAATCAAGATATTTTAGTTGGAAAAGCTCTCAGCTCCCTACAGTAACGACGGGTAGCATCTTAAAATGTTTTTGTACCTTTTTTTTATTTTAATGGCTTTTAGTATTATCTAATAAATAAAAAAACTAAATCAAAATGGGAGAATGTTTGGAAACGCAGGTACATACCGGGTCGTGTCGGGAGTCCTCTGTCCGGATTAGGACGAGCATCAACGGGCTCCACTGCAAAGAAAAGCAACGGGGACATAAAGCAAATAAGACAATAATGATTTATAAAGCAACTTGTGTTGGAGTCTCTGACTAAACTCAACTCGTTGGGCAACTGTCTTTGATGGTTATGCAGGTTCCACCTTTAGGGAGTAATGAGGTTTTTATTTTCCATGTAATGTGTTAAATCTGGGTTTTTCATAATAGTTCCGGAGTTTTACAATTATGTCCAAAGCAAGGGAGAGACTGTATTAGGCTGCTGCAGTTCCTCGTCAGTTTTTTTGAACGGCAGAACTCAGACAGCTGCTTATGAAGAAGAGAGCAGAGAAAAGAGCCATGACTTTATACAGTTCAAAGCAAAGCGCTTGTTTTGTGAAGCTGGAAGACTTTTTGGCTAACTGATCTGCATGGAAACAACACAGACAAAAATCTAAATTAATTCAAAAGTGTAGCAGTGTCTGGAGTCAGAAACAAACACCGGAGTTAAACTGTGTTGGAGCAACACACTCGAGTCTGGTTTGAATAAAATACTGTATCTGACACTGTGCAGAATAACACTGAAGCACACTGAACATCCTTGTGAGCCAACTAGGACATTATACCACTACTAATGCAGAGCATGCAGAGTTTATGAAATAGAGTGATAATATAATACTTTAAAACTGCCCAACTAGGACTTTGGACCTTTCAGATATATTTTGGTATTAACAAATGCTTACTAGTTTAAATCCATGTTAAATTCATTTCTAATGTTCTAGGTTTATTTTTAGATATTAAATGAAGTCATAACAAATACTGTATTAAAAATAAAATATTTTTAGTTGTTTAGCTGGAAAGGTTTGTCCAAAATATCTGACAGCTGCAGCTGATCTCCAGTGAAGCCGTCCTCAATAAAACTAGGAAAATGCAGCCAATCTTCACAGTTCTAAGGTCCTACTGGCACCTGAAGCTCAAGAGAATATATTTTTAACAATTTTTATTATTTCATAAATCACTGAATAGCTTAGGGCAAAAATACCCTAAAGACCTGTTGTCATCATATCAACTGTGCCAACAATCAGGTCTTATATTAAGTTCAAGTCCACTCTCCATCCCTACAATCAGCGTTCAGTTTTTACGCTCCACTAATCTGTAGTTTCCTTAATAAAATCTACAAAACAAAAAAAAATATTCTGAAACACGGAGTTCCTTTAAATCAAGAATAAACACCCACTTTTTTAGAGTTGCATTTAATTCATAATAACTATAAAATGAATTATTTGAAGTCTGGAGTCCAACTTTAATAACCTTTTAGTTTTTTGTGCCATGTAAAATCAAACATGACATGACTTCACTCTGACCCTTCAGGTTTAGCATTACCATGGTTCTCGGTGTTCGGCTGGTTGAAGCTCTCTGGGTGAATGAATCCCAGTCCGTCCAGGCCGGGCTCCATAGGAGCCGAGCTGTAGGCCTGGTCCGGCATCAGCGCGTCATTCCCGTAGCTCACCCTGTTGTCCACCTGCAAACACAGAGGGTGACGTTGATCTGGACGCGTCAGGGTTTGAACGCCTCACGATTCAAATGACTGGCTGACTCACAAGCGTGGTCAACGGTGGGATTAGCCAGAGCAGCACATCAACACTGAATGAATTTAGCTAAAACTGTGATCTTACAGTCTGAAGCTATCTGATTTTGAAATACAAAATCTTATAACATTCATCCGGGGCTCAGTTGTTATTTTTCTGTCCTTTCTGGTTTTCAAACAGCGCCAGCGTCCAAGTTTCTGTGTGCTTCGTGACTTTGTCCCAACCGTCGTACGGTTTGGCGTCTCAAACTATATATAAATGTATGCAGGAGGCAAATGTGAGTGGGAGCAGCCTGACTCACCCGTCCGTCGCTCTGCAAGGAGGAGACTTGCTGAGACAGCTCAGACTGGACTCTCTGCACTATAATCGCTGCATTGAAAGAGAAACAACGTGGGCATGAGAGCAAGATGCTGTTGAACAACAGAAGGTTGGAGGTAAGAATGTGAGTAAAAGCAGGAACATAGAGAGCCAAGTTGTTTTATGAGTCCAGAACTCAGACTTTTAGTGAAACTCCTCAGTGAGAACCATAAGAGGATAAAGCATTGTTTACTGAATCCAGTCTGCTTAATGTTGCCTCAGCTAGGATGTTAAATTATCTACATTTCTAGTTTATTTCATGCTGATCCCGACCATTTATAAATTTAACAATACTTAGGAGAAGAAAATTTGCATCTTATTGATGTAAAGTTACTATAATCTCTTTCCTGTCCAAACGAGACATCCGATAGATAAGAAGCTCTAGTCAGGATGAGAATATAAAGTAGATTTATAAGTTGACCCACACGTCTCACATACGGCGTGCCTGAGTCATCCTGAAACTTTCCGGGAGCAGAAATAGGACTTTCACAAACACCCCTCACAAGCTGACTAAACCATCCAGGCTGGAGGGCTGTATCGTCTCCACATTGCAGCACAATTTTGAAATAGACTTCAACTCTATATTATGTGATTCTCACTTATATATTATTATATTGGCCTTTAATTGATTAAGCTCAGAGAAGGCAGCGTGATCCTGTATCTGAGTTTAGTGTCCTAGAAGGAGGCTTTTCTCGAATAATGCAGTTAATAGATAATATTACTTACAGTACGGTAACGCCCTATCACTTCCACATCAGAAAAGTGTCACTGCTTACATTTTTCTATCCCTTAAGATTTATTTTTTACATTTTCTCTTGTTACAGCTACAAACAGCAATGTAGTTATAGACACAGAGGTAATACTTGATACTTTTTCGAGTCGCAAGTCTACATTCATGAGATAAGTCGAGTGTTTGGACATGGATTTGGCTTTGACCGGGCCTTTTGAACACATGAATATGCTTCGAATCTAAACCCTTCTTTTAAAATGCTGGATGTGTGTTTAGGGTTATTGTTCAGATGGAAACTAAACCTAACCAGCTTCACCTTCCCCCACAAAGCTCCTTTCCCGTATGTTTGCAGTTCTCTGTTTTTGCTTGTTGATAACCACAAACACATACCTTTTACCTTTCAACATAATGATAATGATGTGGTAACTACTGCATTTATCCTTTTTATTGTAGTTGATGCTCCACTAGGTGGTCGGCTGTGTTTTGCACTAACTCCACTGGCCACATTAAAGGAAGTTTTTGTTTGCCTTGCCTTCAAACGAGCAGTTTTTGGGATTAGGCTTATTTGCCGTCTTGGATCACAGCTATTCACCGCCTACAGCGATTACAAAAGTGTGCTTTCCAAATGAACCCTGTTTCCGAAAATCTCTTTAACCACAGAGGATTTGTGCGACCAAGTGAGTCGAAAGAGTGCCGTGATACTTTAAGCCTAAACGGAGCAACTGTGAACACCTACCGACTTGTTTTTGGATCTCGTTAGCCACACTAGGCACCTTGTAGAGCAGACCTAAAGACTGATTCATCCTCTCATCGATCACACGGAGGTGAGTGAGAACCTAAAAGTTCAAGACAAGAAATGAAACGTCCGAGTCAAACAAAGTCTCAGATTAAAGCGAGGGGTTCTGATGTAGAGCTTTTCGGCACCTGAGGTCGGATCTGCGCGGCCTTCTTTGGGTCGACCGTGCTGACGTGTTCGTAGTGTTTCAGTGTGTGCTGCCTGTCCTTCTGCTCTGCACGGACGTATTTCTTCAGCAGGCTCAGCACCTGTCGGGGCTGTGGGTGGCAGGGATTATTAACACTTAACATGTTTTCCTACCAATTCTTGTTGTGACTACAAGGTGAGTACAAATGGGAAATTATAAATCTAGTAGAAAGTCCAGTCTAGTGAAAAACATCACACCCTTTGGATTATTTTAACCAACTTGTCTCATTACAACCACAACACTTCAGGTTGTTTCATTTGGATATTGTGAAAAAACCCAAAAGATTATTTGGAATACATAATTAATAAGTAAAAATAAAACCATGTACCATTCTAAAAAAAATTTGCACTCAAACCATTCAACTCTGACCAACTTTCCTTTACTTATTGTGGACAAGCATTCCCACAGCACATTCTTAAGTTTTCTAGCATAGGTGTGGCTTGTTTTTAAAACTATATATATTTCAGTTTGGGCTCATCTAACCTGAGCATCTTATGACACCAATTTGTTTAACAGGATTTTAATTTCAGGGTGTAAATTGGAACTATGTTAAACATTTTCACTTTCCTTTCACCAACCAACTAACCAACCAACCAACTGACCAACCAACTGACCAACCAACAAACCAACCAACATGCAGAGGTTTGTGGTTTTAACAAGAGGAGACTTTTACTACTAGTACTTTTGCAAAGCAACTGTGATGAAATGTGCTGATGCCATAGTTTGTGTGAGTGTGCAGGAGTACCCGTGGAGGATTAGCCTGCAGGGCACTGAGGTAATTTTCCAGAGCCAGGCGCCTGCGGCTGTTGAGCAGGGCATCCACCCGGGCCATGTGTGTTTCCACCAGCTGCTGTCGCTCCTCTGCAGCCTCCTCCTCCAGCGCTTCCACCTTCTCCTGGAAGTGCTGCGTGTACAGTATAAAAGCGTTTCATAAACTGGTGGGATGTCAGGAGAAAAAAGTGCATTTTAAACTGACTAAAACAATCTGCTTTAAAGTTTAGGTAAGAATGCTGAACAGTCAGACAAGACAGAAACGGAGATTCAATCTATGGACATCTTTGCAGGCCGGTTTAACTCATTTTTATTTCCCCTATAACAAACAACTTGATCGTCACCTGAATCACAGCTTTCTTTTCCGTTCGAGGAAGGTTCTTGGCTTGTCTCTCAGCCTCCTCCCACTCCCTCATCACCTGAGCATCAAATGATTCATGATAAAATCTCTTGGCAGTAGAATGAAGTTTTTCCCGCATGTGAAAAACGCATACCTGAGACATCTTATCACGGTGTTTGGCCTCAAGGCTTTCTTTGGCTTTTCGGAAATCCGTGTGTTCGTTGTCGTCCCCGGGAGATTCGAGGTACTGATCCACAGCATCCGGAGGACTGGGAGCGATGGTGGGCACTGCAGGGACAACAACACGACGAACGACAGAATTAAAAACCGTGGCAACTTAGGAAGTAAAACGTATAATCTGTGCGCTCCAATAAGCTGTTAGTTATGTAAAAGCACATCAAAAAGTGTCGCAATGTGTACCCAAAATAATGGTAACCGACAGGAAGACACAAAGTGATAAAGGTTTCTAAAAACAGAGTCATCTGTGGGAAGCTGGAGATAAGCTGCAGCACCGTGACTCAAGATCAGGTCAAACTGTGCCACCAGTTCTTCCACTGCAGCTTTCACTTTTAGCTTCATTCAGCTATGAACCCTCTAGAAAAGACTAAGCCATGGAGATTCTGCAAACCGGCAGAGGAAAGCGTGCGAGCACACAAAAAATCGAAACGCATGCGGACACATACTGCATTCGGACTTATGTGTCTTCATGCTGGAAGGTTAAGTCAGAAATCATGACTTCAAATACATTTTGTGAATTTGTTAAGTCCTGTGTCCTTGATCGACCCCCGGCTTTACACTTCAAACTACATAGTTGGATTTCATAAAGTTCTATAATACTGAATTTCTTAGGTACTTATTATTTATGAAAGACTTTTCCAAGCAAAACGATAAATCATCTTAGTTTAACTGCATTAAAAGATCCTTTTTTGTGGGTCATTCTGCTAAACCATGTTTATATTTCAACCACTGAATCAGTCTGGACTCAAATAAGCCTCCCTGAACGATACTAAATATTTTGACGAATCTGCCAACTTTCCTGCCGGAAGCTATGCCCTGCGGCACTTATGTCTGCCTGCTTCCCGTACAGACACTCCAAGGGACTAATTAATCTACCCAGGTTCCAAAACGAATATAGTCAAGCAGCTCCTGAATCAAGCCTTTTGAGTCTCAGACAAAACACAACTCTTTTTACCCTGATATGGGGAATTTTTTGAAAAGTCTGACCTCTTTTGTGTACACGCCTTCCAAAACAATACAGTAGACTGCACATGCGACTTTATTCGTTTAATCCGCCGGGGTTTCAGTGCAATTTTTTCGATGCATTGACCGTGAAAGAGCAACTGCTTGCACCCCCGCACCGTCTGTCCTAAAAACGCAAAGAAGAGCAGCAGAGATAGCAGCTGAAACGGCTGTCATTAAATTACATGATGTTTGAAACAAACCCCTGAGTTTGTAAAGCTACTGAGCTTTCTTTTAGATTTTGCCGACACATCCTTAACTACAATTGAAGGAAACTAGGTTACAAGTAGATTAGTAAACAAGTCTAGAAGGTAAAAAAACAGCTAGAATGATTTAAAACGTTTGCCTTGTTTTAAAGTGAAGTGTTTTCAAATGTTGGGGCACATCTGAAGGTTAGCAGGCTGATGAAATGTGTTTAATATAAATATTATCACAATGCCTGATCTTAAAGTACTTAATTTGATATGGAGGCTAATTGGGATACCCTGAATAAAAGTAAGGAAATTATAAATGTTAATAAAAGTTTTTGGTGTTTAAAAAAAATCTATATTAGGTTTGTTGTCATATGATAAACAAATGATAGGATGATTAAGAACACCTCACAAAAAAAACCCATGTCTAAAACTGAAATCCTAGACTTACTGAGGTTCATCCTGAAATTCCTTTTAGAGTAGGCTTAAAAATGTCCTTTTTGATAAAGCTAAGACCTAGGAGAAGTTAGTAAAGACAACTTTCAGTCTATACAGACGGTTCTATTTGGATCTACCTATCTAATGTCTCACTTTAAATGGTTTGGCTATCCTTAACTATTTTTTCTATAGCTATGCTGCTATAGGCCTAAGCTACCAGAAGACAATCTCACCGCTTCTCACTCTTCTACTTTGTTCTTCTATTATCCAATCTGCTTTAGTTGTAGTTATTTTAACTGCTAGCATTATAAGCGATGCTGGCAGCAAATCGAGGTTCTCCATCTGCTGTTATTAGTTTTTCTTTTTTTTTTCAGGTTCCTCTGCATCCTTATGTGTCTTTTGTCTCTTCAGACCGCCAGTCAGTCACGGCAGACCAACTGGGGGTTTAGAAGTTTGTGCCGGTGGTTTCTTCCTGTTAAAGGGAGTTTTTCCTCTCCACATTCGCTGCATGCATGCTCAGAATGAGCGATCGCTGCAAAGTCAACAACAAATCGAACCTTTGTTTCTGTGTGCTGATTCCGGGGGAGTGAACTCTTCAAGTCAACGACTCGATTCAATCTGCTGGGTTTCTTTACATCGATAAATGTTTAAACTGGTTTGTTTAGCATGTATGAATGACTACAATGACCGGAATGAGAACTTTTTCTTGTAAAGTTCATCGAGACGACTTCTGTTTTATTCTGACGCTGTATAAATAAACTGAATTGAATTGAAATGGAATTAGTTGACACGAAACAAAAAGTGTGCAAATAAAGCAAGACTGATGGCATTCAGGCTCAAGATAAGGCTACACAGCTGCAGTACAGTCATGAGAGCTCTGAGTGGTTAGAAGACATCAGAGGAACTACAGAGCATGTGAAGGACATTAAAAACAGACGTTCAGCAGCGGCAACCTGAGGACAGGGATCAGGCCGGGACGTAGGACACTTCGTGGTCCAGCTCCAGTCTGGGAGGACTTACGCGAGCTGCTACACACAGCCAGGCAGTACTCCTCCGAATCAAAGTTATTCCTGTTGCCCCCGCAGCCCCCGAACAGGAAGGGAGCACAGCGGCCCTTCCTGGGCACGAAGTACCAACGCTCCAGCATTGCGTGACACGGGCCTGAGTCGGCGCGGGCCCAGCACACCGCTGAGGTTTATGCACACACAGGCACATTGAAATAAACGTCACGGCCGGAACGGAGCTTCTGAATTTGATGGAAAACTCAAAAAAAATGAAACAAAGCAACACGAGATAGAAAACAGATCCAAACAAAAAAGGAGGAACCTTTGATCCTACCTCGCACGACCTCCTCAACCGATTCGGTGGTGGTTGTGGTGGTGGTTGTCATGGCGACAGTGGCGCTGCGCTCATCGCTGTCCCGCTCGTCGATTATGTCCTCTTCCTCATCATCCTCATCGCCATCTCCATCCTCGTCCCTTGCGAAGGCGTCTTCCGCCTCGTCCTGGTCCTCATCGTCCTCGGCCAGCTGTGTGTCCACATGCCGCGTCATGCTGAGGACAGGGGAGCCCGGTCACAGTTTGTTCAAGTAGACGGCTGCGGACGTTAGCATGCGCTATCGTCTCCATACCTGTTGTCGGAATATTCATTCTCAGCTGCCCCCCACCAGACGTCGGACTCCTCCTCGTTTTGTTCTGCGCTGTCTGACTTGCGCTCTTCCTCTGCCGGGCAGCACACAAACTCCACGCCTCGGAAACGGTCGATGCCGCACGGCAACAGCATCCCGTAGTCATGGAGATTCATTGAGCGGTCTCCACATGACTTGTTTAAAAAAGGGCCTTCAATCAGTGCAATGCACACAAACTTTGTCCCAGACCACATCACGTCATCTTACACCTACAAAAATTTGTTTTTCTGACTATTAAAGCCTGCATGGGGTTAATTAAGTCAGTGGGGCAAACAATTGGCTCTGCTAAAACAGGATAAAGGCACACATATTAGCAAAAAACAAAAAAGAAACAACAAAGCAAGAAAAAAACCAACTAAATAACATAAACAAAGCCTAGCGGAGACACAGAGTCCTCCATCCGTCCTCACCTCTTTGGCTACAGTGTGCCAGTGCAGGTGGCTCTCACACTTGTTCATCTGCTCCTGGTGGAGGAACTTACACTTGTCGGGAACCAGCAGGGCGTCGCTGACAAACTCCCCAACTGCAACACAGCCACGTTTTCACGGTCGTCATGTGTCTCCTCAAACAGTACCCCCATAAGTTACGCTCAGCCGCAGCGTCCAGTCCACTTACCCAGGCAGCGGTAAGGCACCACGATGTGCGTGTGACTCCGGCACTGCTTGCGACCCTTCTTGCACCAGTTTGGGATGCTGATGGGTTGGTTGGCCTCCACAACATTTGTAATCTGTAGATCTGGATACACCTGTTAAAAAATAAAAAAAGTATTTTTAATATAATTTTATATTACATTATCTGCCTTTTTTTGTTTTTGTTTTCTGCTTCTGTCCCAATCTCTCTGCAGTGCTGTCACATTATATCTCAGGTACCTCCTGGCAATATTGCAAGATGGCCTCCTTGGTGCCGAAACAGTTCTTGGTGCCAGATGGGTCCGACTCCCATTTCCCGCTCTGAACGTTAATGTGCATGTTCAGCTTCCCGCAGAACATGGCCACCTGAGGCTCGGTTAGCAAACCCATGGACTCATCAATAGGCACCTGGATAGGAAAGTAGACAGCGGTGAAAACTCCCAGAAAAACCTGGCAGAAAATAATAAATTTTAACAGCTCTCAGTTCGTATTACTACTAAGGATAAGGAGTTACTCTTGACAGGTTAAAAATACTGTAATAAGCTTGGTGGCAAACCTCCCCCTCGTTAAGCCCTAAGAATACTTTTCTCATTAAGTTCTCAATTCAATTCCAGCATTCGGCCGGTTATTTTTCGGCATAGGCTTATTTGCATTCCTTAGATAAAGCCATACGCTGCACGGGTTTACTTAGAAATATAATAATAAGGAAAAGGACATCAATGCATTTTATAAATACAGCAACAACAACGAAAAAACACACACAGCTTAATATCCTCAGATGTTTTATGGTCTGGAAGACAAACCTGCAGTTTTGGCCACAATTCGGAAAAAAACTAAACAAAGCATACTGACAGTAATATAGGATGGCGCCAGTATTATATTATGAGTATTAGCTTAGGTGTGTGCGGAGTTTTTTACGTTCCTTGAGTTTTTACAGTGGAATGTACAGAATATATTTTATGTTGCATCATCATGGGAATTAAATAACTAATTCTCTGTCACGAGAAATTAAGCCATCTGTTGTTTTGAACTTGGTCACCCAAGATAAAAATCAAAACCACAACAAGGAAGATGATATTTTTTGTTATGACTGTGACTTTTAACCTTCGACACAGGAAAGAGAAAGTACGAAAACAAAAATAATGGTGTCTAAACCACCTTAGCTATGCTTGTTTGCAAAGTTAAAGTTGATTAAAGACAGCTCCGTTCTAATCTGCTCTACAAGGCCAACGTTGCATCACACGCCTAGTCGTTTCAAAACAATTTGCAGTTTACGTACTTGAAATGAAACGCTGTTAAATGAAAGAATGTATTTGAGTGTTTGACATGTCAGGCACATCATATACAAAGTCACATTATTTTTGTTTTCATCCACCTGCAGCTTCAGCAGTCAACACACGGCTGTACGTTATATCATGTATGTTGCAATGGCTTTCAAACAAAAAAAACTTAAATAATGAATAAATACTAAAATGTAACGTGAAAAAATTTCCATTTCCTTTGCAGGGAATGTAACTTGTCAGACTTGCTTTTGCATACGGCTAAACAACAAATCATGGCAGTTAAGGAGTGGAAAAAACAATGTCACGTTGAACATGTCACGTTTCATGTGAGTTTTTAACTATCCGCCACCTAAAGCCCAACAAAGCACAACACATTCCTGAGGTAAACTGCCAAAAGTGCAGTTTGAATCTTTTTAAGTTGCACCTCATGAATGGTGATGATTTAGAGTTAATCCCTTATCATCCCCTATCTCTTAGCTCTCTTGTTGTTGTGAGCTTTTTGTCAGATTAAGTCGTCTCAATAGTTGCTTTGTAAGCTACTGAACATTTGTATGAGTTATCCAAGCATGAATCATATGAAGATGTCATTACTGTAAACACATTGTATAGCAAGACTCATTTCCAAAATACACGGAGGCACAGTTTGGTAGACATTAAATAGTTATTTGCAGCGACCACAAGGTGATTTTTCAAATGCATCTCACCACAAAATCTTGGCATACAGCAGGGTTATAAACTGAGAGATGACAAAAAGATATATCTCTTTCTCAGAAACTGTTTATCATCTGTAGACATTTATTTTTAGGTCTGGAGATTGCTATGTTTGCAGTGCATCTGCCTGCTTTTTATAATTCTGAGCAGTTGCAACATAATTTTATCATGATGATCGCATGATAAATTGAAAAAAATAATCTAAATAAAGCCTTCGTTATGCCTGGAACCATCAGCGACCGCAGTTTTACCGCCTTCCAACATTCTCCAAATATTTACAGCAAAAGCAAATATCATTTAAAATAAATTAAAATATCAGCTAATTGCTTCAACTTAAAAATAAAAAGCAAACATGATGCTTTAATATTAAAGCAATTGTAAAGACCACCTAAAACATTTATTTATTGTTTTTGTTTTTTCCTTGGGAAGAAATGTGTTGGTGAAATACCATCATCTGACAAACAGCCAATCCTGGCAAGTTAATCCATTTATCTTACCTGTCACCAATCAAGAGCAAAGATATAGGAAATAGGAAAATCTGTGGATATCACTGCAACAATGTTTTTAACTATGCCTATTAAATTATACATGGTGTTTAAACTATTACAATAGGCAGCTATACATGTTTTTAGAGTGACTTTCACGTGTTTGTTGAGCTTGATAAATTTTTTGTAGTCTCTATATAACACGCTAATATCAGCTGGTTAATGAGTCAGGCGAATTTGCTCAGGTAGAGCCGACAGTAGGATGCTTAACAGATATGGCGGTTCTAGGTTGGTTACTGCAGATTTAAGAGAGTGTTATTTTAGACCTCACGTACTTTATACACTGTCACTATCCTCGCCTTTTTTCCTTCAGCCAGCAGGTCAGCAGTTCGCAACAGCGCAGCATTGTGAAGAACAACGGCGGCTTTGACACTTTCATTTGCACCATACTTCAAAGACTTTAAAACATCTGACAGATTCTCCTCTTGGGTGTGTGGGGATTTAAACTGTAACTCTTTTAAAACCTTTGTATCGCAGCAGACAGGGCACGGCTGAAGGTCGGGGCTGGCAAGTCATGAACGGGGCTTGCAGGTGTCGGTGGTTTCAGTATTACAAAGTTAAAAAAATAAAATATTTTAGTCAATAACACATAAACGCATAAAATCAACTAAAGCGTAGTTAATGCTTTGAGATTAGGAGAGTAATGGCAGTAATGCGGTGCAACGTTTGCTGCACACTATTAGAAAACCTTGTAGATGTAACAGAGATAGTATGACTTTCAGGAAAAAGAAACAAATAATTTGACTTTTTCCTAGTCACATTTGGCTGCATATGCTGGTTTGACAAAGACACAACTTATTTCTAGTTTCTTTGTTATTCAAACAGACTATTTGAACTCTCTAAAAAGGTTTTCTCCTGTATTACACAATAACCATCACAAAATAACCAATATGGTTGGCATACAGAAACATGCAGACCCATGTGGGTCAGCAGTGGGCTGTGTTTTAAGTGCACAACTTTATTAATATGATGTGCCAAATATGTTGTCATACTTAAGAGGGTAGCAAAAGGAGGAAAATGCAGAGTAGCAAACCTCAACGGTGTAGTGTAACGTTTCATTAAACTTTATTTAATGTTTCTGTTAAAAAAGAGGATTCTTGTAACCCGCAATATACCCCAATGATGGCATCTTTGAATGCTGTAATGCATGGTGCTTGCAGGCCTAAACGTAGCAGCATCTCTCCTCCAAAACAGCAGCGGTCGGAAGCTACAGGCGCCATCTTGCTGAGTGAAACTAATCGGGCTGCATCCTTTTTTTTCCCCATTCTCCTCAGCAGTTTCGCCTTCCCGCAGCAATTGCACAATAGCTTAGCTAAAAATATATAAATAAGAGAAAATGCTATTTATATTACACATTTGCAAACGAAGTATTCTTCGTCATATTTAATCTTTGCTAACATTATAGAATTATTGTATCCTTTTTTTTTTTGTTAGGAATAGTCTTAGACTGGGAAGGTGTCTAGAAAATAACAAACAAAAAAAAAGCTAAACGACGTTAGCCCGCTTGACTGCTTTAACTTGAACTACTACGACTCCTTATTACAAGATATTGGGAAAATAGCTTAAATAATAGACGACTGGATAAAAAAATAAAAACATTCGACATGTCTTCAAAAAGCTGTCATTTAGAGACATGGAAAAGTAGGCCCGGCCGGACATTCCTGATATGTTTATCCTACGCAACAAATCCGTGTTCTGACAGGCCCGCTACTAAAAGATGGAGTCTTACCAAATGCTCGATTTCAATAATTTAGTAAACTTAAATGAAAGTGGGGAACAATAATTAGTTTGCTAAATGTGTTTATAGCTGCTAACGGCTCTTATTTTACCCATAACGGCCGTCAGAACGACGATTCAGCTGAGTACTAATGCGCCGCAGCCGTTTGCGGAGTGTCCGGCTCTGTTTGCGGGCCTCTGCCTACTCGAACCCGGGAACAGCCCCCCCTGCCCCCTCGACACAGGCTGCGGTTCCTCGGCTTTATGCTCACCTCGGACGAAAGCGTCAAGGTCGACCCCAGCAAGAGCAGAAACGCCGTTAGCTCCTCCATACCGGCCTCCTTTTGTCCAGCACCACCGCCGTGACCACTGATGTATTTATAATATTATTTTAATTTAGCTTGGATTAAAAGAGAAACGTTTAAAGGGATTTAAACGTGTCAGTCGAGACTCTTCGGTGATCCTTCCCTGTTTTCTCCCGGAGGTGGCGACGTAAAGCTGGATGATGTGTGGATAGGAGCAGGAAGGAGGGGGCTGCATTGAACCATGTGTGTCCATCTGGGATTAACAGTAGTCTTTATCTGTGCTACAGTCCTTTATCTGCAGGATTTACAAGGAAAATGTGTTGTTTAGCAACTATAGACCCTTAAATATTTTGTAAACTGCTTAAAAAATGCATAAATTACACCAGAACTCTGCATTCACATTGCACCTATAATGCATTTTGGATTTCTCCACTGAGATCAAGGCTGTGATTCAAGACTTTTGATGTATGTATTCAAGATTTTATTTTTGATTTATATGGTGCCAACTTAAAACATGTGTCTTTATAGGAAAATTATTTTTATGACAATTGTAAATACCAGATAAACAAATCGGTTGAAAAAGTTTTCAGTCTAAGAAAAAACCCAGCAGATTGCATAGAGTCGCTGACAATCAGCATTCACTCCTCCTGCATCAGCACGCCAAAATGATTGCTTTTGTTGTTGTTGATTTTACAGCAATCCCTAATACTTGGCTGGCATGTAGCGACTGTGGAGAGGAAAATCTCTCGTTTAACAGGAAGAAACCTCCAGCACAACCTAGCTCAGTACGAGCCACCAACTGCAATGCAATCGTGAAATTCTATTGATTGAATTACTTAAGTTGATAAGTAGTGTGATAATAGATAGTAAACCCTCGAATTTTGTTAAAAATGATTTAGGTGTACCTCAGGGTTAGACTTTAAGACATTTGTTTTTTAGTTTATTTACAAATGTCTTGTACCAAAAGCAAAGTTTATCTTGCAAGATTTTTTTCCAAGTAAACCATTCGTGTGTGTTCAGCACGATGATGCCGATTGAAGCTGCAAGTATAACCAGCTGCAGTTTAGGCACAGTCTTCACAGGGCAGAACAAGCATGGGAGAAAAAAAATAGACACAGTTTTAACCTCAGTGTGTGTTTTTTTTATGTTTATTTCTTTATTATTTCAGTGGGAAGGTGTGCAGTAAAGGTAATTATTCCCGTAAACTAAGCAGTCGGTTAATTCCAAAGGACTGTTTCACTGTCCGAACTAAGCAACCTTAACAAAATGTTTTATAATGGATATTGATTTGGATTTATATAAACTGTTAAAGATTATATGGCAATATTATTTTGTCACATTGTTTCATTTTATTTTATCAATTGAAAGGTTAGACATCACATCCAATTGAAAAATACTGTTCTTCCCTGCAGGGTTTTAGATAAATTCTCGTGTCAAAATTACACATATTTCTCCATATTTCCTAGCACATGTTTACCGTTTAAATAATAGATAAATATAAAGGTTCACTGTAACTAAGTATGACATCCAAAGCCACAAACTGCATAGGGGTAAATGGAGGATAACAGAATGTTGAACTAAAGCTTTGAAAAACAAAATTCAATGAGCACATGAAAGATTCAAGAGTAACAAAAACACTGAAAATGTTGTGAGTGTGAAAGATATTTGGATCTACAGTAATAAGTTAGGTTCAGATCAATCTTTTTAGGAAGCGTTACGATCAAACCACCGTTTGCTACAACCTACGCAAAGTTGAAACGTTTCACTTCTGCCACGTTCCGCTACCTTCTGTAAAATAAAAGTCACTGAAGAGACAAAATTCATTTATTTATTTAAATATAAAATTAACAAAACTTTGCCCTGCTCTACAGATCCACCATTTTGCTTTTTAGTTTTAGGGGTTGTCATGATCCGCATGTGTTTGGACTTTTACTTTCATTTTTATTTATTTGGTGGTTTTAGTATTTTATGTTTGCGTACAATCGGCTGTTTATGTTTATTAACTGTGTAACTACATTTATTCCCATCATTTGTGGTTCGGACACGCTTCTTTAGATTATTTTTTTTTCTTCTGTTAAGTACTGTTAGGTTCTGATCTCTTTCTTAATTTTCTCTCTGCTTTATTTATTCTTTCACACATTTGTTTAGTTTGTGACCTTCCACCACTACTCAGCTGTTTTCCATCATCTTCTAGTTTCATTGTCACTCACCCTCCCCCAACCCCCTGAGTTTAAGCTCCTAAGCATGTTTTCTCCACATTTATTTCTCTACCTAATTTATTCGGTCCTGGTAAATTTATTTTTTGTCTAAAAGTAGGAAAACCAGTAAGGAGTGAACTGAGTTCCTGTCAAAAAATCTTTTTGTCATAAACGTGGCTGTCTTTGTGAAGATTAGACAAGGTTAAAAATACCTATGCAAACTAAAAGAGAATAAAAAACATGGATACACAAGGATTGCTGTCGAAAATAAAAGCCCATTTCCAAATTACAATACACTTAACTGCAAACTATCAAATTTTGCTGTTTTGTTTGTTCCTCTTACCAGTTATTGAATATCAAAAATAAATGTTAGTAAAACTAGATGTCGAAGACTGTCTCAAACTCTCCTCCCTCTGCAGTTAAAGGGGGAGGAGAAATGAGTGGGAGGATAAGATCGAGATCATTGACAGCAAAAGGTTATGGAACTGTTCCAGGATATTTTTTTTTTTCATTACCCGTTAAAAAGAAACTGCAGCATGTTTTTTCTTTTCTTAGGATGTGAGGTAGCCTCCAGCAGATCTGCCGCTTCTCCAAGCACAAACCAGAAGGACTCACGCAAACCAAACTTTTATACTTTTACAACCAGACTCGCAGTAAACCATTGAACTGAAAAAAATGAGACTCCTTTATGCGACACTTTTTCTCGTGATGGTCTCTGGTAAGTTATGAAGTTTCCTTTGCGTGATATATATTTATATACATGTTTTACTTGAAGGAAAACAACCTTTTTCTTTTGCATGTTTCCAGTTAGACGTCTTTCAGAATCAGTTATTGCTTACAACTAAAGCATTGTAATCTGCAGTGTTCACAGCTTCTATAGGAATAAAACTTAATTGTCACCATTATTCCTTAAAATTGAGTAATTGATTTACACAAACTAGTCAAAATCAAAAAATGGTAGTCCGTAGTAATGAATCACACACTTTCGAAGTGAATATTTCTAACTGTATTATTTCTTTCTTTCTACAGGAATCATCCCGCAATCAACAGGTCAGTAATTGAAATAAACTCTAACTTCATGTAATTTGTAAATGCCTGCTATTTGTTTGAGCCCTATGCGTCTTTAGATTGGCTAACATTAAAATTAAGAATTACTCATTTGTTTTGAAATAATAATTATATCTCGGGGAAGATGTCTCCTTCTCTACATTGCTTACTTTAATCGAAGTCTTACTTGCTGCATGTTTATTCTCCCCCACTTCCCCACAATTTTTATTCACCACTATATGTCACAACGTTTTTATTACAAACTGAACTGCATTCAATCTGCATTGTCTTTTCTTCCCTAGGTGATACAATGGAGAATATCACTGCTTTCCTGAACGAAGATGTCATTTTGCAATGTAACTGCTCAGATTCAAGGAACTTACAGTGGCAGTTGTGGAATAAGGAGAGTGGCGAGTGGGAAGTGTTTTTTGACCCAAAAAAAGATAAACAATTTTATGCCGCATACGAGAACAGGATTGAAGTATTTCTAAATGAAAAGAATAACTGCTCTATACGGCTGAAAAACGTCACAAGGGATGACGATGCGCAATACAAATGTGCCTTTCAGGATGGAGTGTATAAACGGCATTATGTGAACTTAGGTGAGCCATGATGTTTCATTAATTATTTTTCTAAATTAATCATGTTAATATGTTTTTTATTACATCCATGCAACAATTTCTTGTCACATCCAACCTTGCCTAGTTTATTAAAAGGTGAAAGAATGATTTAAGATTATGAATCACAAGTGTGAAGTCTTATAAAGTTTAATTTCTTTCACTTTACAGTGGTCCCTCCAAACGCATCTGCAGGTCAGTTTTTGTATTGAACTGTATTTTCAAAAAATATATTTCATTTGTAGTCCGTCTTTGTCTTAAAAATTAACATAAACATTGTTTTTTATTAAGGCCTTGTCCCAACTGTTCCTTCCTTTCTACAGAGCAAATGTTTAACTTGCCACCCGACCAACCTAGGCTTTCTAGGGAGTACTTCACAATCATTCCAGTAATTGTTTTACTTCTGGTTGTGGGTTTCCTTTATTGGTGAGTTTTTTTAAATAATGTAAAAAGTGTATACTCAGCCCACTTACTCGTGTAGTATTTTATTTTAATGAATCTTACAGTTTTGCATCCTTTCCATATGCTTAAGCTGTTTAAAACAATGCCTGACCTCCATTGTAATACTACAAATATTTCTTTACAACGATTCAAACTCATTGTAGGAAAAGTATTTTGTTTTTGTACAGCAAAAATGAAGAAATTATATCGAACTTGTTTGAACAGTCAAAAAATATTCATATTCATATATGTAAAAACATAAAAGATTCCCTTGTACGACAGTTCTATGACCATATTTACCAAGACTGATTGAGCAATTGTGTTAAATAAGCACCTGCTGGATACCATGCAAGTGTGTGAATGTTAATGTAGAAAGTGAAATGTTTAAAAAGCGATGAAATTGGTGGTAATGCTGGGCTTTTTGAACCTGTGCATTAGGATTTGTACAGTTCTTGGAAGCAGTTTTCGGAAGTCTAAACTAGTTTCCCTACTAATTGTTGAAAGATGCTCATATTGACAGAAATAACAATCCAATTTTCATGCTTATTTCTCAACAGCAAACAAAGACGTAACTGACCTGTGGATTACACGGACCTACAAATGCAAGTCCAGTCACTCAGCATTCCATAAATGCTGTTTACCATTTCCGGTCATACTTTAACCTCTACTATTGTAACAAAATGGATCAATAATCTCAAAGGTCTTATTCACGGCATGGTATAACTAAATCAAGATGTTCTTCAGCAAGCCTGAAAAGAAGCCTGCAGTGTCAACTATACAGGTCTTTACATCTAACTGTGGTGACATAGTAATATCGTGGGAAGGTGGAAAAGCTACATCTGATCATTGTGATCAAAATGTATGTAATTAACAGATATGGAAAAAAAATTTCTTCCATTTTTTCGTATTAGAAATATCACTTTTTTTACTGCAATTTTACATATTTCTGTATATTTTTGTAAATATGAAGAAAATACTAACAGTCCCTCAGTGATTACTGAGGGATTAATGGTTCTTGCATTACTCATTATTGTGAATATTAGATCTTTGGTAATTAAGAACGAAGTTATTTCTGCACTTTTAACTCTACTAAATCAGTCATGTTAGGTTGATTAATTAATGTATTGTTCAAGTACTTTAAATCTATCAATTGAACCTGTGTAACCTTTGTGAGAAATTCAAGAAGTATGACGCTTTCAGTTCATCCTTACAGGCAAAGAAGAACATTTATTTTATTTTTGCTACTTTTATAGGGGATATTGAACAATAGGAGCTGGACTCCATTAATGCTGCTCTGAGAAAATACAAAGTTAAAAATGTTTCTGCATGGGTTTCAAAAGGGTCATCCAAGACAAACTGCTGACTAATACAATGGGGTGCGTTTAATGAAAGTTGGCATAATGTGAATAAAAGGTTCATGGTCTGTAAAGTAAAAGGAAAAGCCCCTAAAAACTCTTCCAGTTGCTCAGGGGTGAAGGAAAAACAATCTGTTAATCCCTAAAATATTTTTTTATTGAGAGGTTTTTTGGTTTTGCTTTCACGTTTGTGTTTTGAATCCTGGCTCAATGTTCACTGTTCACACTTTACTCTGGTTACTGATGAAATTCGTCC
Source organism: Orestias chungarensis (assembly GCA_032876305.1). Taxonomy (NCBI): domain Eukaryota; kingdom Metazoa; phylum Chordata; class Actinopteri; order Cyprinodontiformes; family Cyprinodontidae; genus Orestias; species Orestias chungarensis. The sequence continues at coordinate 815,725 of JAVLVB010000239.1, read as the reverse complement.
ATATAGAAAAAAACAAAGGTGCTAATTAAGATCTTGATGGATCAAATAAGTCAACATTTAGCTTTCTGTGAGCCCACGCATCTTCAAAGGAATGCACTGTGAATCCATTTTCCTGTAATTAGGACAGACAATCTACTGTACATATCCTTTATTTATTTTGGATTTAAAAGATTGCTGTATAAAGTGTATATATAAGCATTTTTAAATAAACTTTAATAAAACAAGGGTGTTTACTGTTGGTTTTATTTCCTTTTAAAATGTTTCATTTCCTTGTTTATACCACAAAACATACTGTGAGACCTGACTCAGATCCTTTATATAAACCACATAACAAAATACTTGTATGCAAATTGAACATGAAACACCCACCACGATTATTCAGCAACTGTAAGATTTCACATTTCTTATTTGTTGCGGGATTCTATCCCTATATTTGTATTAAGCCCTGTTCAGTCTGATAACTGTGAAAATACTTCAGTACCAGCATTTCCAAACAATAATTGCCTTAAAAGTAAGGTAAATAATAAGTGTCAGCTGTGATTTATTGTCAGAATTATATACAGCTGTTCTCAGAAGGCCTCATAGGTTGTTAGAGAACAAACAACGTCATGAAGACCAAGCACACAGCAGACAAAAATGTCATATTTTTGTCATTTCTTTTGTGAAAGTGAAAGGCATGGCAAGGCAAGGCAAGGCTATTTGTATAGCAAGTTTATTTGTATTGCACATTTTTGTGTATGAGACAATTCAAAGTGCTTTACATAGGAAAAAAGAGCAGAAAATGAAACAATAAAATCAACTTTGAATTTAAAAGAAATAAAATAATAATAATAGTAATAATATTCTCAGTTGCTATATTATATAATGCACGGTTAAATAAGGCTGTTTTCAGCCTGGATTTACACAAAGGCAGAGTTGAAACCCGTCTCACCTCCTCAGGAAGACTGTTCCAGATTTTAGGAACATAAAACTGGAATAAAGCCTCTCCTTGTTTGGTCCTGACTATGGGCATCAGCTGAAGGCCACTTCCTGAGGTTCTTAGAGTCCTGGCTGGTTCATATGGCTCTAACATGTCAGATATGTACTTTGGGGCTAAACCATGAAGAGATTTGTACTCAAGCAAGGCTGTTTTAAAGTCTATTCTTTGAGTGACAGGAAGCCAGTGCAGAGACTTGAGCACTGGACTAATGTAGTCATATTTCCTGGTTTTGCTCAGAACTGGAGCAGCAGCAATCTGGATGTTCTGAAGCTGTCTTAAGGCCAATTTAGAAAGCCCAGTAAGCAGCCCGTTACAGTAGTCTAACCTGCTAGAGATAAAAGCATAGGTCTTTCTAGGTCTGGTTTAGGGACAATTCCTCTGATTTGATGACTAATAATGTATTAAATAAAAGTTAATACAAATACAGATCTAATACATATAAATCAGCCTCCCTGAGTTAAGATATAACAAACAAGCATTTAGTTCCAATCAAAGCTTCAGAAGTTTTCCAGCTTCATATATAGTCATTTCTAACCAATTTCATAACAAAATAGCGTCTAGCTCAGTTAGATTAGACGGAGACTCCCCGTAAACAGGAAGGCTCTAGTCTTTCAGATTACACTTTCACTGGGTCAATATATAAATATGTTTTGATTTATTCCATGTCTTTGTATTTTTTATCTATTTAGGGTCGTGCTAAAGGAAGATGAACCTCTGCTTGGATTAACCTGTATCCACTCCCTCTACCTTTAACCTTTAGTAGCCTTCCTCCATCACATCGCAGTTTTATTAACAATTTGCAGATTATCATCTAATGGCTAATAAAGAGGATCAGAGTCAGCTCTCATGTGTTTGGTGGTAATACAAAATGGAAATGAAAGTCTATTTATTTAAAAAAATACTTATTTACATACACCTTATATGTCAGAGTTGAAAATCTCGCTATAATAAAGGATATTTACAGCAGATTGACCAATTTGCAGAAAGATTAATAAACACTATATTTCTTTGTGCTCACAAGTGATCTGCTCAGAAGAGTGTTAAATATTAAAATTTAGTTTATTAGGACATTTTCTTTGTGGGACATTTACAGAAATTACACGCATTTTTTTAAAGATGAAAGCAAAAACAAAACAATTCAAAACATTTCAGGGATAGGCCTGTTGATTTCCTTTATCCCTGAGCAGAAGGAAGAGCCCCTTTGTGGGCTTTTCCTTTAAAGACTTTGGACACCATGACCTTTTATTCACATTTTGACACCTTCCAATAAAAACACTTCACGGTCAGTAACAACAATTAGCCTTGGATGACCTTGAAGAAACGGATATAGAAACCTTTCAACATCCTCTTTTCTTAGCCCAACATTAATGGAGTCCAGCGCCCATTGTTCACTTTCCTCTCTAATTCGATTAATTGAAGGCATCAAACCTCTTACAAAAGATACACAGTTTAAAGTAACAGAGAAACTCATAAACAATATAATATTTACAGCCACCCTAAAAGGACTTTAATGTAGAAATAGATTAGAGTACATCAGATAAGTAAAAATATAATTAATCAGACTGCCTATAAACACTTTATCCCAATTGCATAAATATAGAAATCACAAAAAGACTTCTGAACAGTAAAATTATATTTCTCATATATCTGGATTATATATACATTGTAATCACATGTAGCTTTGTCATATTGTTAAAGTATTTATTTTTTCATCAGCTAAGTTTTTACTGTAGAACAGAAAGAGCTTTAAATTTTAAATCCTTTGAGTATTTAAAAATCAATACATGTACATCCAGTTGTTCTTATGTTTGAGGGAGAGAGAGAGGGAGGGTTTCAGAGATATAACATCATTTTGCATTCTGGCAGAGCTTTTTGCTTCTTGTGTAAAACTTTTTGAGGTGGCGGGTTTCTGTAGGTGCAGCTTGATGTTGCATCATAATCAGAAAAGTGTGGAGGCCCGGAGGAAAGCAAGGTACTTTCATTTATCTTGAGTATTTTCTATACAGGCGTAGCACTCAAAGTCCGATTGAGATCACTCCAGGCATTGGAAGCGTTGTCCTCAAAGAAGGGTCAAAGGCTGCCCTTTAGAACCAATAAATATGTTCCAGTTACCAGTATGACTCTGATTTATTAGCAGTGGCAAGTAGGAGTAAATCTGTGTCCAATTATGTTTTTTTAATGATTTAACAGAAATATCAATAAATCAGAACGAAATTATAACATGTGCTGAGAAGCGAATAATAAACACACTCCATGTGCAGGTTTGCAGAATCTGTCATGCGGCGTCCATGACAGCTGTGCCTGAACCTAGATGGGTCCATGATCATGGTTAATAGCTTTGACTTTTTGCTGCCCTCGTTGTTTTCTGTTGAAAGAAGGATGGAAAGATAAATTGCACCATGTCAACAGGTTTTAACTTTCCACACCTGCTGCCAAGAGTTGAGCAACACTGGAATAACCGGTAATACACGAAGTATAATACTTAAAAAAAAAATAATAATAATTTTTTTTATAAACAGTTCAAACTCAGTTTTCATTACAGACAATCATATGTTGCATTGTGTCCAGTACATGCCTTTCAGCTTTTCATTATCAAAAACTGTTTCTTTTCCCCCTAAAAATTATAGAAGAGTCAAGCGTTACAAGAGCAAACAGAAAGCTGCCTCACAGTTATAGACAGATGTGTAGCAAACACTCATTTAAAAGTTAAATAATATTCAGTATTCCTAAAAACCAAGCGAGTTCATGGTGAGAGGTATTCTGCAAAACTCACAGGAGGAAAACGCAAATACAGCCAAGGAGCAGAAGTGCAGGTATTATGATGAAATCAATATGCATCTGTGAAGGTTTTGGTTGGAGACCAAGATTTAATATTTAGATTGAATATTCAGATTTAGCATTTTGATTTAACGTTTAGATATATAGTTAATATTTACATTTAGATATAAAACTTAAACGTACAAACTTTTCGTTTACATATAACATATGTCCAAATGTGTGTATAAAATTAGCTAAATGTGTAGAAATTTAAATGAATTGAAAATTGCTAAATGTGAACGAAATTACCTAAATGTGGAGAAAATGTGAGTGCGCAATTTCTGCGCACAATGTCCTTGTGGAACTAGTTTTCCTTCTTTGTTTTAACTTATGTTGGTGAGCAGCAAGAAGAAAACCAAAAGCAGATAGGCATACAGTTTGGTCCTGAATAACACTTAGTCACGCTGACATGCTACGATTATAGATATTTGTTATTAAATCCATTTTTTCTCATTACAGCATCGTTAATGTTTTTTTTATTCATTAAGATTTCAAATTAGAGCACTGTTGATTGGGAGATCACATTGTTTACAATCTATCCGTAAATTGGTCAAATTTTGACAAGTTCAGCAGAAACGAATGATACCAGACAAAACAAAAAATAAAAGGCTGTAAAATAATACAAAATGTGGTTATGCACAAAATAGCAGACTGTGAAAGAATTATTTCTGCAAAGCTATCCAAAACATAAGGTTGTTTTGCGTGTATGCCAAAAATTAAGGTAGAGTATACATTTCATGTACAGACAAAATGGATTATACACCTTACATGCAAGTATAAGTAGAAAACATGGTGCATAAAGGATGCCCATTTCTTTCTGTCCGTGCGATTCCCTCTGAGGATTAGGTAACCTGATCTGAGTTTGTAGCTCTCCCAGAAGTGATTCTGAAATTTCTGTTTCAATAAGTGAAAGTGAAAAAAAAACATCCACAAATTATTGCAACATCTCACCTCCCACACCTTCTCCCTTTTTTGCGTGCAGTTGTGGCATTAGTATGTGCGTGTGTGACTCTGACCTTACATCACTTAGCTGTAACTAAACATCTATTGGACCGCAGTTTTTCCACTCTGATGAGTGTGCAAACACTTTCATATTTTTATTCAAGTTATTAAAATGGCTTTATCTTGTAACATTTCAGCACAAATGCCCAGAAATGTGTACCTAATGTTTGAATCACAAACAAAGAGTAGCGCCTTAAATATTACTCAGGTAGAAGTAAAAACTATGGTACTCAACTATCACAGATTCTGTATCTCTCCGCCCTAATTCAGACTCTGGGATCTAGAATTACAAATAAAATGCATTTGTTTCCCAGAACTAGTATTCGTCTGTATGTGTTCCATCTCGTTGCATCTATTCCAGCCCGAGATTTTGGTGGGTCATCATGAGTTCTCCGACGTTGAACTTGTTCAAAGTAGTCTTATTTTCTTAGACAATGAATCTTCCAGTTTTATTATCTGTAAACTATAATCATCATAATTACAACAAACCAAATCTTGGAAAACACTGCTCTATGTGTCAGGTATCTTTATATTATTTTCAATTTCTAAGATGACTAGCAAAAAAATATTGCACTTTTATGCAATATTCTGTTTTTCTTAATGGACTTTTCATAAATGTTAAAACTTGTTACTCAGCCCTCATGAAGCTCAGCTGTAATTGCAGTAAAATATGGCTCTTCCATAGTAGCTTTTTTATCAAAAGAAAATATCAACCACATATATTTTTTTTTGCGTTTACCAATTTTTGATATATTGTATGTTTGTAAGATCCAGTCTAAACAAAAGGCTGACACTGACAAAATAATCTAGGCTCTTCTCATCTGTGGTTCCACACTGGTGGAACGATCTTACATGCACCATCGTAGCTTCTGATTCTCTGTTCACCTTCAAGAAATCGTTGAAGACTCAGCTCTACGGAGAGCTTCTGAAAGCTTCTGAAAGCTCTAAATGCACTTATTACTTCCTGATAGCATACAGCACTCAATGTATGGTACTTGTGTAATTAGTCTTTTTATTGAATGTTGTCGGTGGATTTCAAATCCATTATCTGAAATCCTCTTGCAGGATACTGCACGTCGTTTATAATTTGTAAACTGTTTTGTAGTTCAATATTTAATTCTCTTTTGTAAGTCGGTTTGGATACAAGCGTCTGCTAAATGCATAAATGTAAATGTAAAAAGTGCAAAACATATACCATACAACAGAGATAACAGTGGTGCAGTTGGAAGCAGGAAAAAGGCTCTGGGTTCAATTCCAACTTACACATTCTTTTCAAGTATGTCAGCAGCAGTTCAAAAACATGAATGTTAGGTTAATTGGTATTCTCTAAATTGTCTCAATATGTGTGGGTGTGTGCATGCATGTCTGTTTGGCAACCTTTTCATCACTGGAGATAGGCACCAGAAGACCCTACACAAGGGATGGATTATTGAAAAGCTCATATTATTTATTAACAAATTACAAAAGCAATGCCAACAATCACAGAAAAGGTGAGAGTTTATTTGTAAAGCGTTAAAAATTTTGGTTTACAAAACAGCAGAATTAATAACACAAAAAGTAGCAAAACATACAAGACAATAATGCCAGGGTGTTCTATAGCAAGCACAAACAAATCGAAAAGCAAATAAATAAATAAAGCGTTAACTCGGGAAGATATTAAAAGGAGAGCCCATATCCATTGTCTTTATAGCTTTACTATTTTTTGAATACTGGAGAGATCGAATATATTGTTTGAATTCCTCTTTAAAGGCTGAAAAGTGATGGTTTCTTATTTGAAAATTTAGACTTCTGTATATTACATTTGGCGACCAATAAAATTAGATAGATGATATAAAAATGTTTTGTTTTATTACTGGGATAAGAGAAGAATACAAAACAGCACATTTATATATGTAAGACAAATATCTTGCCAAAAAATACATAAGAAATTGCATTACCAGAATAAATGACAGAGATCTTGGCAGAATTAACAGTTTATGTCTTTTTTGTATTGTTGAAGGAAAAACTAAAAACGATGGATCATCTCAAAAGACTAAAGGTTGTGGGCAAAGTTATTCCAGTCAGAGATAACATTTGGAACAGAGTTGATGTCCTTCTGGGATGAAAATTTTATTTTGACAGTAATAAAGACCGGAACTGACGTGGAACCCGGAAGCGGTGCTGCGCCCCGGTCTAATTCATCAGACCTACAAACTAGGAATTAAACAACAAAAACTGAAGCAGAAAAAGCCCAAATGTTTGCGGCTCAACAAGCAGAGTCTGGACTGACATTTACCCCAGAGGTAAGTCAGTCGGTCAGACTTCGGACTTTGTTTCGTTATTAGTGAAAAATAGTGAAAGAGGAAAGCGTTGGTTGAGGCTAAATAGTGGGAAGGGAAGTTATTGTGGGTCTTACCTTAAATGTACTCTAAAATACTCCAAATATACTTTTACATCCTACATAAAAAAACTGAGAATAAGGGTGTCTTCATTTCTTTCGTGTTTTTAATCTGTCACAGATTTAAAGACGCATTTGATATCTACTGTAAATTACATGTGATGCTAGTTTTATTTTACTTTATTTTATTTTATCCAGACGTCCCAACTGTTCATGAAACTATGTCTGGATAAATGTGGAAGTTAAAGTCGCAAAAGTATTCACACCCCTTGATTTTACCCTCATTTGGTCTCAATACAACTACTGACATAGATATGTTTCATTGGAAATCTATGTGAAAGAAATATAATGATTTACTATGAAAATTATACTTGGCGCAGTCAGTTGCCTTCAGAAGTTGCTTTGATTGCTAATTGACCTATATTTTCTCTCCATCTAATCTGATTTAGCTTGTATTGTTTTCCTAACAAGCTAGTAATTAGTAGGGGCGATGTTGGTAGTTGTGAACCACTGTTCTCTATTTGAGTAATATCTCTGAATCAAGCCCTTTCTAGCATTTCACACCATAGAAGTAAATATAAAAGTATGTATGATTGGTACCGTAATGGAAGTGAAATGTTTACAACAGGACAACCCTATGTTGAACCAGCTCGTAGTTTCAGTCTGCAAGACGTTAAGCAACTTTCCTTTTTGGCTGCACTGGGTATTTGCTGTTATGCATTAAGTGTATTTCAGATATATTTTAATATAGCGTGATTTCCTGGGACTGATTATCTTATGCTATAATTTCAGGACTGACTGAGCTCGAAGCAGCAGGACTGAACAATGGGCCAGAGAAGGAAAGCCAGAGCTGTGCATACCCCCTCATCTCAGTGTGATTCTGGAGATGCTCCCAAAGTCCAGAGGCAGAAGAAGTACAACATCTGCATGGTGTCGGACTTTTTCTATCCGAACATGGGAGGAGTAGAAAGCCATATTTACCAGTTGTCTCAGTGTCTGATTGAAAAGGGACACAAGGTGATTATAGCCACGCACGCCTACGGCAAGAGGAAGGGTGTCAGGTACCTGACCAATGGACTGAAGGTCTACTACCTGCCCCTACAGGTGATGTATAACCAGTCCACGGCCACCACCTGCTTTCACAGCCTCCCGCTGCTGCGCTGCGTGTTCGTCAGGGAGCGCATCACTCTGGTGCACGCACACAGCTCCTTCTCTGCCATGGGCCACGATGCACTGTTCCACGCCAAGACGATGGGCCTAAACACGGTATGCGTCCAGACATTTTTGATATGTTTTAGTATTTCAGCTGCACAACATTTTGTGATAAAAGCTAACAGGCTGGTTAACAGGGATCTAATAACTTTTGGCTTGATTTTTCCTACTTGGCGTAAATGTAAAACTCATATATTTGTCCAATCAGGGAGCGTGTTGCATCTTGGGGGTTTTTCGTCAAGTTGGCCAAAAACATTCTTTAGGATGAAAGTTCTTCCTGAGGGAAGATAAATAGAAACTGCTTTTAGTATGAGAAAGATGTGTTAAATGAACACAGAAGAAGCACAAGACACGAAGTCAACTGTCATTCTACTACTAAGGCGTCTGTTGCACACGAAATGCTGAATTTCAGGAAGTGCTTCATACCTTTTTTGTCTGGACAAACTACATTTGGTACTCTCTGAATTAACAGTTTAGTTACTAATTTACGCCATTTAAAGTGTCAGCTATATAGTCAGCTTGTTTGTTTTAAGATCAATAAAAAGTAATATATATAACATATAATATACTAATACAAGATTTTTAATCATAGGAGTAAGGCTGTTAAATTAGGTTCAACTCAAACAAATAACAATCCATGTGCGTTCAAGTAGATTCAGATAAAATCGAATTAAACTCCTAGGTGTTAAATTGATCAAAAATGTGAAGGCTGAAGTGTAACAAACATTACCTGCAGAAACAGAATCCACAACAAAATCTAAACAAGGAATTGGAAAAAAGTAAAAACACATAAACAACAGGAAAAGTGACATCATACAGGTTTTAGATGTCAATATATCTCTGGTCGTACCTTTCAATAAAACTGTTTTATTTCCGTTTTAAACTATCATATTTTAGTGTATTTTAAAATCTTCTGACAATCTTTTTCATAGCCAAACCCTAACAACAGAGATTCAGATGTTTGTTAATGGAGTATCTTTACTTGTTTGTTTTAAGTAAAATTTCCTTTTCAGCTCATATCTCCCCTTCCTTTCCTTCAACAGTTCCTGAAAATTTATTTGTAGTATATTATTTATTATTTGTGCTTTGCTTATCATACAAATACTCCATGCCAGTTTCTTTCTGACATCGTTTATATGAACTTTCAAACTAAAATTGTGGTCATTAGCATCTTAAAAAAGGTCGCTTCATAGAAACTTTCCAGCCTAATTTGATCAGTTCTAATTTCTACATTTGTTTCTGGTTGCATAGCTATTCCTTCAAATAGTATCATATTGGCTTTTACTAATATAACTAATGTAACGGTAATTACCATCAAATCAGCGATTTAGCCTTCCCAAATCATCTAAAACATTCCTCTACAAATAGTTTAAATTCTCACCAGGACAAAAAATATGGGTATTATCAGCAACAAAAAAAAACTTTTATTTATTCAAAACTTTCCATATCAGTGATATGCAGTAATAATCTTTTTGGTCTCATTACAATCTACATGTAATATTGAAACATGTTGACCTAAATAGAACCACATATGATAATTGACTCTTTATTTTTTCTTTGAATCTATAGTAAGTTCATTTGACCATTTCCTATAATATATTTGATTTATTCTTCACATGACTCCTTTATTGTTGCTGAATATCGTTTTTTATTTATTTTCTAAAACCTTGTTTTTTTCTTCGATTTTTCTGTCCTGCGTTGTAAATTGTAAATTGCTGTCCTCATTAACCCGTGTATCATTCGTTCTATCTATTTTTTCATTGCCAATCAACAAAGAAAGAAAAAGTGACTTTGTATTTGTGATCCAAGTCTAAAATTGAAATATGAAAAACCAGGCTGTTTTTAATAAATAAATTAAAAAAAACACATTTAAACGTCACTTTTTGAATATTGAAAGAAGGAATAATACACGGATTCTCATTTCTCATCCGCCTTTATTCCCACTTCCCTGCAGGTGTTCACTGACCACTCTCTCTTCGGCTTCGCTGACGTCAGCTCCGTGTTGACCAACAAGCTCCTGACCGTGTCGCTGTGCGACACCAACCACATTGTGTGCGTCTCCTACACCAGTAAGGAGAACACGGTTCTGCGCGCTACGCTCAACCCAGAGATTGTGTCCGTCATTCCCAACGCCGTCGACCCCACGGATTTCACCCCCGACCCCTCTCAGCGTCCAACCGACCGCATCACGATCGTTGTCATCAGCCGTCTCGTCTACCGCAAAGGTGCGGCGATACTAAGATCTCTGTAAATGTCTGCGTTGGCCTTTTTTTGGCTAGTTTTTGCAGCTTTGTACTTTGGAAGATGAATCAAAACTCTTTTAAGCCCTAATACTAGCTTTTTGCCAAAACTGTTTATTTTGTTTTGTTTATACCTAAATTGTAAATTGGGAAAGATCCGCGGTTAGTTTCTAACATAAATGCATAAAAACTCTTTTTATACTGCTTTTACTGCTCATCATGCCATAGCAGCTGCAGCTGGGACTACAATAAACACGTTTTAGTACCAGGTTAAAGGTCACCTTTGGTTTTCCCGTGAGTGTAAGTGTGTGAAGTGTAACTGGATGACTGTGAAGAAAATAAACATTTGCCTAAGGATTTGACGGATAGCAGAGTGGAAATCTGGAAAGTCCCGAGGCTTCTGCGCCTTCTCCGGAAAATATTTTCATCATCGCATCAACAATCTGGCACGTTTCCAAGAAGTTTACAACATTCATCCATGTGGAAATATTTTTATGATCACTGTGTCCTTGCCAGTCTATGTGAAATCCAACTACTATAAAGAGTGATGTCGCAATGTCCGCAAAGTTATGCAGCAAAGCAGCTGTTAGAAAGAGAATATGAAGAGGCATAATTAACAAGTCCAGATGAAAGGAGTCGGATTTAAGCATTGGAGTTAGCTTTGTTGTATTTTAGGACATGTCTACTCCAGGGCGCACCACCTTTTGAATATAACAGTATTTTTTTTAATTAAGAATATTAGTTATAACACATGGAAGCCTGCTGTAGGAAGACACATATAACAGCTAATAGATACAATTGTGTTACAGTGGTTTTTAGATTGTAAAAACATGGAAAAAAGAAAGTAAAAGTATGGTAAACACAGTGACGGCTTTACGGCACAACTGTGTCTATACCTGCAGATATGTAATTACGAACGAATCAGCAATGTAACCTACAAATCCAGGCTTGAAGCACCTCTAGAAAAAAAGGACTCTTCTGCTTTTTAGAAGGGAATGACAAATTCATACTTAATCTTTGCACATTTGCTTACAACTTCAATTCTTCACCTATGTTATCATGTTACCCTCCCCTACTTTTCAGGAAGTCCTCAAGTGAACTGGTTACTGTGTGAATTAAAACCCTTGCTCTGTCCCTTTGAAGGTTATGCTTTAAAAGTCAGATTTTATCTGTTATCTCCAGTCAATTCACTTTCTTTTTCCTGCTTTAAATCCATTGCAATTCATCACACATGTATGCCAAATGCTTCGCAGCGAATCTGAGCATGTTGTGCAATTCTAAACTTGTACTGAAAGCCGTAAAAACAAGCTTACAGACAAGCTCCCTACTCAAACCGAAACGTTATCTGTCATCTGTGATGATGGCTCAGAGTCTTGAAACAACGAAAACAGGAATTTTGATCAAGGTTTTTCTTATCCATCACATCAAACCGTTGGTAAGAAAAACCCAACTCAAAAAATGTTTTTTTTTTTTTTTTTTCTCCAAAGAAGGTTTAGTGTTTCTTTTAAGGCTTTTGAGCCTTTATTATTCCACCATGCAGAGCTCAAAACATTAGCATACCGCGATTCTAAACGTTTCCCGGGTTTATCATTAAATACGTACCTTTCAAAACACAAAGTGTGGTAGAAAACTAACTCTACAGTTTATGCATTTTATAGAATAATTAAAGACACACACTGGCCTTATTGAGCCTTTATGTTGATGCTTTTCTCCTTACAGGTGATTAAATAAAGATTTTCAAGATTAGTATTTCAGCAAAAACCATTTTCAATAAATATATGATGACTTCAAGTTAAATACGTTTAATACCTGCTTAAAGGTTTTTATTTTCCGAAGGTGCTTTTAACCTGACAAACAACCCTGTTTGGAAAACCTATTATAATATATCGATTGATTATGATTGCATGTAGTTTGCAGAGCTGGATAACTCCAGCTGTCAGGATTTTATATACTCTCTTCCTTCAGGAATCGACCTACTCGGAGGAATTATCCCGGAGCTTTGCCTCAAACATCCCGATCTGCATTTCCTAATTGGTGGCGAGGGACCGAAAAGGATCGTGTTGGAAGAAGTGAGAGAAAAATACCAACTTCATGACAGGTAACGTTGGATGGTTTTAAAGCCTGATATTCTCCAGGCTTTGCCTCTTAAGCATAGAGTTTGTGTCAACACAAGTCATAAGAACAAGAAATGTAAAGTTAAAGGTATATAGATCTGACTTTTCAGTTTCATGGAAGACATTTTTGGTGAGATTAAAGTTGTCTATCTTTTTTTTGGCATTTGATCAAAATAAACCTTTCCTATGAAGCTGTTCTGAGTTTGTCTTGGCACATCTTCGTGGGATTTCACGGCCAGGCTGTGGCTCATTTCTCTGTTGCTCGTTTCACACAGGGTGCGCTTGCTTGGTGCTCTGGAGCATAAAGACGTGCGAGGCGTCTTGGTTCAAGGCCACATCTTCCTCAACACGTCGCTGACCGAAGCCTTCTGTATGGCCATCTTGGAGGGAGCGAGCTGTGGGCTGCAGGTGTGCTCTCACTCAAAACGTTTTCAGTGCTATTAAAGCAGGAGGATTTCATTTAAGGATGCTTTAAACAAGAAAGTCTTTCCCTTTGAAACAAGAAGGTAATACCTGAAAGAAAAACTGGCCCATGGAAGTTAAATTGTGTTGTCCTTATAAGTTTTTGTCTGAGAACCTTTCAGTTCCCTGTTTATGTTGAGTTTATGTCTGAACATGTGACAAAAAAAACTGCCTTTCTGTTTTACCCATCTCCACCCACGTCATCATGTGTCAATATTTGAGATCGGCACACAAAGCAAAGCCAATTAATAGGTGAAAAAGTTAGTGCTTTTATCAGGTTCACTTATAAGCAACACCTGAACAATAAAAAGAGTGCAAGTAAAACTGAATACAGTTAAGTTCAAAAATGAAAGCAATCCAACATTCATAAAAAGGTCAGTCTTTGTTTTAGTATAAACAACACTAATAAAACTGACAAAATAAAGGCAAAAATACCAAAAACTCATGCGTAGGCAATGTCTGAGAAATGTTTTCATGACTAGGGACAGCTGATGATTTGTTAGACTCACAAACAATTAATTAATCCCTCCTAACAAGGTGAAGCATTAGGTTTCACCTTATAGGTATGCTTCTCATTCTGGTCTGTCTATTACATACCCGGGATAGTGGGTCGGTTTGAATATACATTGAATTTGGCACTTGAAAGTATGTCATCTTATTCACTAGAAGAAGTTTGAGTTTCAAAAAGAAAACGACCCTAAACCACAGTACGCGATCAGCATCTTCCTTTCGCACCAACAGGAGAAAAGTTATGGAGGGGCCTGCCCAATGCCAGGACCTGAATCCTACAAGAAAACTTGTGGGGGTGACAAAAATACTTGACGTTTTAGTAAACCCCAAGAATCCCGAGAAAGCGAAACTGCTCACAGGTGCCAAATTCTGGTCGGGTCTGTGCAACACAGACAGAAACAGTCACTGTGCAGGTAAAAATTGGGTCAGCGAGTCAAATCAGGCTACACTCCAAAGAGGTTTTCAGTTCCTATGGTACTCCCTTTTTTAAGGTTTTTAAAGAAACAATTGCATTTTGAGCTTTAATCAAACATTGTATGTAACTTAATCTTTGTCAGGTTCAATACAATGAGAACATAAATGACTGCACGTCTCAAACCTTCCGCTTTTTAGAATTTGCCAAGGCATGAAGTTGGCGAATCTAAACAAAAACTGGATGAAAAGAAAAAGAAAACTGAATGTGTATCTGTCAGGGATGAGTAATTGGCTATTGCCCATCCAAATGCTGGTACCTTTATCTAGAACAGTTTTTTTTTGCACAGAGCTTGCCGAAAACTAACCAGACAGGAGAAAGAAAATAAAGCGGAAATGGCAGTATTACTTATGTGGTTAGGAAAGGTGTCATCAGCTGACTAGTTTACAGATAATCATGTGTTTTCAGGAATTGTCGTAAATATTTCATCACTATATTTGATAAATAAGTGATCTTTTGGCTCATTTAGATAACCGTATTAAATATGTTAGTGCTCAAACAGGAGATCCATATTCATTTAATGTGAAAAATAAAATCTTAGAGTAGAATTTTATGTTTATTTTAGTAGCTGTTCTGTCTTTTATCTAATTTTAAACGTATCACAAAACTCCTCAATTTTGTTTGGTCGTTATGTGATGGACTAAATTAAGTAAGCACATTATTGAAAGGTTGGATATAAAAGATCTATTAAAAATTTCGTTTTTTAAATTGTGTATTCAGCACCACTTTGTGCTTTGTAGAACTACTTCTCAGTTCTCATGTGACCTAATAACAACTTTTGTAAATGTCTTGACATTTTGTTTTATTTGCCACAAAGGTCATGTAAGAATTAGCATGCTTTAAAAATTTCTTATCACATTTTATCCACAAATTCTAAATTTCATTTAGCTTTAGGTTATTCTAATGTACATGTTTTGATCTAAACGTCTGCGTCATTCATTTGGCTATTTGTTTATGGAGTCGTGAGCTTCTTCCCAAGTTCCTAGTCTTTTTTTTTTCAACCTTTAAAAGGTTTTATTCCAGGAATTATTCCATGTTTTCATGCTATCCATCTTAACATCAAATCTGTAAAATCTTGCTTGTGCCTGTTAGCAGAAACAATTTGCGCAGCATGATGCTACCTAACTTTTTTTTTTTTTACTTCAGAGACATAAGCAGATAAGATATATTTTGACCACACATATTGTTTTGCAAGTAGACTAGAAAGTAATTGTGGCCACATTACGATCTTTTACATGTGTGCCATGTCCCCTATATGGCTTTGCATCAAACGCTTCTTAAGAGTTTTTCTAAACCACAGTTTTCTTTTTGCCGCTTTTTCTCAAAATCCCATGAACTATAATTGTCCTGTCAACAGATTGTACCCTACCTGAGTTCATTACTATGTTTGACCAGCCTGATAGTTGGCTGATGTAATTGAATGCTACTATAAGTGATTTATTATGCTTTGCAAATTGTTTTATAATCTGCTTCAAGCTCCCCCCTCTATGACTGACCTCATAACGTAATCTTAGGTCAGGTTGCATTAAACACAATGGGGAACTCCTGTTCACCCTCAGGCTAAGAAACTGTCGTGACACACGGTGTCTTTTTATATGTCTGGCTTTGTGAAATCCTGAAATATTATTTTTCCATTAGGTTGTGAGCACTCGCGTGGGTGGAATCCCTGAGGTGTTACCTGACGATCTGATCACACTGTGTGAGCCCACTGTGCGTTCGTTGTGCACCGGTTTAGAGAAGGTGATTGCTAAGCAGAGGTCTGGCTCCGTGCCCTCGCCCGCCTTCGTCCATGGCCGGGTGAAACACCTCTACACTTGGAAAAATGTGGCAGAGAGGACTGAAAAGGTAATGGTATTTAAATAGGATGTAAAATATTGTGTACAAGTGAAACTCCAAGAATTGGCAGACAACCAATCGTTATTAAATGTAATGTAAAGTCTTAATTTTCTAGTGAGAGTTTGATTCTGCAACAAAAAAAGTTTGTTTTGTTTATACTTATTTTACAATTAGGCCCCAAAATTTTGGAATTTGCTATAGAGAAAGCCATAAAAACACATTTTCCTTTATTTTGAATGTTATTCTGAAGGCCCCATTAAAAAAAGGGTTAAGAATCTAATTCTAAAAGAAAGTATGCGGCTATAACAATAAAAAAAAAGAGTAAACATGGAGTAAATAATCAAAAGTCCTTTGACGTCATGCACTCTCATAACTTCAGAGATTGAATTTTAACACCTAAATTCATCATATCTTGTGCCATATATGTGCTGTTTGCAGAAGAAGCATATAAAAAAAAATCACATGTGTTTTGACAAAACAAACAAATGGCAACCAAAGCTACCAGTTATTTGTTAACATGTTTTACAAAATGGTTCTGGCCAAAACACATTTAGAGATTATATTTAAATTCTTTAATTTTCCAAGAAACTAGATATAGTTTTAGGTAAAAGTTTTGATCCAAATGAGTTTCTCTTTCCTGAAACCGAAACCATCATTGAGCGGTCCGTTTGACAGGCACCAACAAGTAGTTTCCCGCAATGAAAGTAAATGCTTTGCTAAACTAGCAAAACCTGTTCAGACGCAAGCTTCATCGGCTGGCTGGCTCTGTGTTGGCGGATGGTCTCCCTCCAAACGCCTAGTGTCTACGTTGTCACGTTGTGTGTGGGCAGATGTTTATATAAAGCACTCGCATATCACATTTGTTTTTTGTTTTTTTACTACCCCGCAGGTATATGACAGAGTAGCTGGAGAAAAGGTGCTTCCAATGGAAAAAAGACTACAGAGACTCAGGTCTCACTGCGGCCCCGTGGCCGGCTCCATCTTCGCCTTTGTTGCGGTGCTGGACTTCCTGTTCCTGCTTCTCCTGCAGTGGTTGGCGCCGGACAGACACATGGACTTGGCTGTGGATGCGACGGGTCCAAATGGACAGTGGACAAACAAAAAAGAAGAAAGGTGAAAGTGGTTGCTAATGTCCCGTGAAGCCAGCAGCAGACAGACAAACTTCAGAACAGTAAACAAGCGGTACACTTGTTCAACAGCCAACGTTGTGGCTAATGAATGGTGAATGTGCTCAAGAGAATCCTTATCGGTGTTTACATTTTTTTTTTTAAACAAAGGACAATATATAAAAAAGTGTTTATCTGGAGAAGATTTCTGCACTTTTAGTGATTTATACATACATATAGTACCGTGCTAAAATACCTTGACTCTTAACTTGTTTCTTTATAGCAGACCTACCTGTGTATTTATTAGAATTTTTTCATGCTCTTGTGCGGTTTAATCCTCCAATGACGTCAAATTTCTTATGAAAGAGAAGAGTGTAAACATTCCAATAATCAGACCTGGAATTAAACGCAGAACAATAGCAATGAGGACTATAGTTCTATACCAACCAAGCCACCCTGTGGCCCTTCCTATGTACTTTTTTTAACTGGGATTGGTTTTTAGGTTGGTCGTCCCCCCCCCTCCCCCAAAAAAACTTCTCTCTCCTTCATTTTTTTGGCTTCCCTCATTTTTAACAATGTTCTGCCCAGTAGGCAGTCCTTGTCAAGCACAAATGCTGAACTTCACATAAGCCACAAACAAAAAAAAGCAGCCAAAGTCCACAGGAAATGGTTGATGAATATTCAGAAAGCTTTAAGAAAGACTGAACAAACCTTCATAAAAAAAAACAAAAAAAAAACACAAATCTGACTCCTTAGAGGATAAGTATAAAGAATTCAAGGTTTATAACTTGCCATCCATTGCACATAAAGAAATTAGAGTGAAACTAGTATTGAAATGTGCAACGAACCGCTACAGTAAATATCAGTAAGTATATTTTCCTCTGCTACTGACCAGGTTCATGATTAATGAGATGTACTTCTGTAAACAACTGTGTCATGAGATTTTTTTTTCCAAGTGATTTTTTTTATGACGAGTTCATACGGGTAATAAAATAACTTAATTTTAAATATCCAGTTGTTTTTTTTTCTCAAGTTGTCTGCACCCCTTAAAGAGGGTTCATGGAGGCGTATGGTGGAGAAGTTTAAAGCAAGACTAGGTAGGAAAATATTCCAAAGTTTTTAACAGGGGATGGATGGATGGATGGATGGATGGATGATGGATGAGCGTTGTGGTAAAACATGTTGGTGCCATCATGCTGAAGGATGCTTTTTTTCTGCAGACACATAAAATTTGATGTGATGTAAAGGTGGGTAAAGACACATGGACAATAGAAAACACTTGAAACTGGAAGAAAGGTTCACCTTTCAGTTTTACCTTTATCCATACTGCCTAAATCACCCATACTTGTCTGCTGTCCTCTTCATATGCATGTTGCCGAAGTGTTTTGTTCCGAAGGTGTGCTCTAGGAGCATTCCAACCTGCTTTTGTTATGCATGTCCTGGACCAGTGTCCTGGGACGAGGCTGTTTGGGAAGCTGAAATGTGGGGGAGGTGTCCAAGCACCCAGATAAGAGGGCCGGCAAGGCTGAGTTTAGGATTGTGTATCCTTGGAGTCTTGAAGGAGTCTTAAAGTAGTCCACCGTTCGGTTTTCATGATGACCATGATTTTTACCATGCTCCAACCTTTGCAAAACCCTTTGTACATCTACAGATGTCTGTCATGCAACTCGCTTATGGCTGGTGAGTATCTTATCGGATGTTTATTGTGGGAACTGTACACATCACGTGTGTTTGGCTTCTTTTGGCCAAGAAAAAACATGGTGGAATGTTTCAATTGACTTAAAGTTTAAAAATATTTTTAAAGGCACATTCCTTATGACTTTCTCAGGCTTTAAAGATCAGTCTATCACACTTGGAGTTTTTGTTTTTAAATCTGTTTTCTTGTCTCAGACTCGTGTTCAGACAGAACTCCCCTCCACGAGGCCGCCAGTCACGGCAGACTCCTTCACCTAATGACTCTCATCGCTCAGGTACACATCAGATTGGTTTTAGTTTTTCATTCTGTTTGGGAGTTTGGAAGCAAACGCGTCAGATGTTTAATCTTTTCTTTTTTTGGTCTGCAGGGATTTCAAGTAAACACTCTTACCATGGACGGAGTCTCACCTCTTCATGAAGCTTGTCTTGGGGGTCATTACGCCTGTGCAAAGTTCCTCTTAGAAAATGGAGCAAACGTGCGGCATTTCAGTAACTGATTTGAAAATGAAATGATCTGAGTTAATCTTAATGCATCACTTTGTTGCATCCGCTTTGTTTAATGCACCAATCCCACCAGTTATGTGACGAGAAGTGCTCTGGTGTCAAGTGTTTACTATTTAAGAAGCTTTTTTTTGGCTGCAGAGGGATCGCCAAACCTCCAAATGAATGATATTAATGATAGTAGGTTGTAAAAACAAACTTTCAAGACAATAAAGGTCAAATTGCACTTAAAAAATGGAAACTTAACTGCTTTTTCAATTCTTTTTAATGCATTTTACCTGCAGGAAGATAGATTTTTGCACGCTTAATAATGTCTGTAATTTTTCCAAATCTTAAAAAGCCATAAAGTCCAAGCAGCTTCATCTGTTTTATCATCTTGTGCATTCAAACTTTGCATACCCTGACTGCGTGGGATCTTGTGCCGGACATAAATCCTTTTCTCCCCGTCAGGCTCACGCAGTAGCAGCAGATGGCGCCACACCTCTCTCCAACGCCTGCAGCAGTGGGAGGGCTGCTTCTGTCAGACTCCTCTTGCAGCAGGGCGCCTCCATCCACAGCAGCAGCCCTCAGCTCCCTTCGCCGCTCCACCAGGCTGCTAGTAAAGGTGTGTGGGTGTTAAAAGCGACCGGTGTAAAGGTGCGATATGTTTTAGCACAGGTTTGTAAAGCTGTGTCATCCCACTCAGGTCACACAGAGTGTGTGGAGCTGCTGCTGTCCAGCGGAGCCCAGATTGAGTTGGAGATACCCTATGTGGGGACCCCGCTTTACGCTGCCTGTGCGGCCCCTGCAGCAGAGTGTGTAGAGCTGCTGCTGCGTTCAGGTAACTCAGGAAACGGGCCGTCTGTCCTTCAGTGACTGGATTTTCCTTTTAGTATGGTGCATTAAATAACAAACAAAAAAAGTTTTTAGTGATCTGATTTTAATTTTGTATTTCCGATCTCAAATATTCAAAGGCATAAATCCAGTCTTTGTATTTTCTGAATGGACTGATGAAGCCAGGCTAGTAGAAGTCAGCCTGGCTCACCCTGACTTTCAGCTAACTTCTGAGTGAGGCAAAAGAACAGCTGGTCGAGGAACATGTATATAAAATATGGTTTATGCAACTTCCCATGTTTTAACAAGACCCAGAAATCATATTGATAAAAGAGATAGAGAGACAAATTATAAATCTGAAATGCTTGCTTGGGCCAAATCAAGATTTCTACTCTTGAGTTTCTTTGGAAAGACATATATTTGATTAACTCTTCCTCTATTCCTCCACTGCTTTGCTTGTTCCTTTATAAAACCTACAGTCCTGTGAGATATAACTCCCTTGTGATTTATAAAAGGTCAGAGGTCAGTTTTGCATGTTAATGATAGAAATCTTTAATGAAAAATCGGTAAATGTAGGTCTCGCAGTTGTTTTTCTAGGGAAGAGCGACTGCTATTTGCAGAATTAGGAGGGCACACAGAAGCAATTACTGAACACAAAGCTAATCAAAGCAATATCTCTGTCAGTGAATATTTTTTAGAGAAAAAAAACACTTCATAAATACAAGACAACACTGGTTCAGGAGCACTTTCCAGAGAAACAAATCCAAGACAGTACTCATGTGCAGAAGACCGTATAAGAAGATGCCTAAATAGATGAATAAATCTTACATACTGGATAACTAGAGTCAACTTAATAACTTCCAATTATTTGTTTCGTAACAAAATTTAACATTAAATTTAAAAAGATGAATATTCTGTAGCTCTAAAGCTGCCTTTGGATGAAAGACACAAAATTAAAATTTAAGGTCCAAGTTAAATTTAACTTTCATTTTGGCTTTTTTTTCCTTATATATCCAAGACAAAAATTGATTGCTGCCAAACTGATAACAACACTGTGAAGGAAATATGCGAGGCAATCGAAACGATCTAACGACTCTTCAGATTCAGTTAAGGCTTTTGTTCCTGCAGCTTCCTGTGCGATTTTCAAATGTTATGCCATCTAATTGTCCTCGCCCCATTCTTTTCCATGCAAACAGAAAGGTGTGCTTCACAGTTCGTTGCAGCGTGCATTTCAAAGCTTTTCCAGTCGCCCTAATTTGCAAAGCTGTCAGATGTAATGAGAAGCCATTTAGAATCGTATCAACGGCTCTAATTAATAAAGATCTTTTTACTCCATTCTTTGCTAGACATGTTGTGATTTTCAGACAACTTTGAGAGGTTTTATCAACTCTTCTAAATCAATTGTTTCCTTTTACGTCTTCTTTTGAATTTTTTTTTCTGATTTTGTTTGTAAAGGTGCAGATGTCGGCACTGGATGTGGCCAAGACAGTCCTCTTCATTCAGCAGTCTGTGCCGGAGACGCGAAGGTTGTTGAACTTCTCCTGGACTTTGGGGCGGACAGAGCCAGCAGGAATTCGGACGGAAAGACTCCTCTTGATCTGTCAGCACCAAACAGTGCAGTCAGATTTGCTCTGCAGAGAAAAGGTAGGGGGTTCTACTTTGCCTTTGTAATCCCGCCTGAGCGTTAAATTGAAACGTTGTTTCGTCTTTCTTTGTTGAAGGGCCCTACTCTCTGTCTCAGCTCTGTCGTTTCTGCATTCGCCGTAGTCTCGGCGTACGTCGTCTTCAGACATCCTCCAGCCTTCTCCTTCCTCAAAGTATCAAGAACTTCCTCCTCTACCATTGAAACATGTATTACATTGACTACATTTCCCATCATCTACATTTTATCTGTATATTACCTACGAGGGAAGAAGACATTCTCATATGGAGTAAACTGTTTCTTTGGTATACAAAAGGACAACGTTGCTTTTATAATCGTAATATTTGATATTTAAACAGTACCCTCAGGTTCAACTTTCCCATTGACTCAGGCTTTGTATTTTTGTTCTTCAAGTACATTTTCCATTTACCATCCATCAACTCACAAAACGTCTGAAAGGTGACGGCAGGCAGTTACATGTCTGAATGTTGGTGTTTTTTTCTTCATCTTTAACTGTTTTCTGAAACCTTTGTGGCTCTACAGGGGGGGCTTTGTGAACATCACTTAAATCAGACTCTGTTGTGGCTGAAACGAACAAGCTTGGAAAAAGGAAATAAACTTTTTACAGAGTTTTAAAGAGGTTGGTCTTTTCGAGTTGAATCTGCAATAAGGCATTTTTATAAAATCGAAGATCACTTAATGCACTGCGTATAGGGAAAATCTAAACTGTTTAGATTAAAAGGCTGCATTGGTCCAACTGTTTTCTTTATCTTTTAACTTTTCAAAATATTGCGTTTAGTTTAAATCCTCTTTACTCACCTCTGTATGCTTGATATCTCAGCTGGATATGGTGGGGAAATCATATTTCCAGATGATTCATAAATCTAAAAAAATATATTCAAGAAGATAACATCTGTCTGGACACAGCAGAATACTGTGAATTTCACCTGCTTGGTCACAGTTAGGATTAACAACAA
>JAVLVB010000239.1:750478-792870 GCA_032876305.1 Orestias chungarensis | reverse complement strand
GGGGGGGGGGGGGGCTTGCTGCTGTAACTCATTACTTTTTTTTAAACTTTTCCAACACTAGTTATATACAGCATATGAATCTGATAGGATTCAATCTACGGTCAAATAGAAATGACCTTAAAGCTGAATAGAAGTGCCTTTATACATAGTGATGGAAAAAATAAACATTTTTGAAGGGTTCTTTGCAGCCTCTCTCTCTCACATGGAAGTGAAAGCAGGAGAAAAAAAAGTAAAGCCTTTTAGATGTATTAAAATGTCCTGAAAGGGTTGTCACCTATAGATTTGAAGTGAAGGGTGGAAATTGTTTTTTTTCCCCTTATGACTGTCAGAGAGGGGACTGACTCAGTTCTTTAGAGCAAAACCCAGAGGAGCTTTTGAAACAGGCAATGCTAATCTAAAAATAAATCAGATTTCCATACAGGAGCTAAACGTCGAGAGTCAAGCTGAATGAAGTTTTTTTTTCTTTTTTCCTTTTTAAATTTGCATCGACTGAAACCCTCAGCAGCTGGTTATTGCATTGGTGCGACGGAGCGTATTATAACAATCTGACTGCATTTAGGTTGTAGCACAGAAACAGATGCAATCTATTTATGTTTAATGGTTTTAATTTCACTGCTTCTGTAGTCTAGCAACAGGTTGCTACATTTTTTAAGACGTTATGTTAGTTTTATTTAAACATGGAGGGGGGGGCATGTCATGTGGAAGTCAGAAGGACACAAATTGCAATAAACAAATGTTATTACTGTGTTGGACTGTAGAGACCTAATTAAAGTAATTATCATTACTAAAAAAGTCTGAGTCAAGTCTACTCATATCAGTTTTTAATGCAGCTCAAAAATGTTTCCACTTTGTCACATCAAAACCACAGACTTGTAATGTATTTCATCAGGATTCTGGACCAAGGAACACGAAAAACAGGTCAGAGAAGGGTTTGTGGGGAGATTTAAAGTTGGGTTAAGCTATGAAACAAAATTTATTACTCAAATCTGAAAATGGGAACAGTAAATAGCAAACCTACCAACAGGTTTGTGCATTAATGAAGTGAAGAGACCTACATGCAAAAATTCATAGCTTAGATGTTAGAATCTATTGAGATAAGGAGTTTTAATACTTCACTTCACAAATCTGCCATTTTTGTAAAAGAGTAGAAAGAAAACTGTTGGTTAAAAAAGTAGTTCAGAGTTGATGTACAGTAAACAAACGCACAACGCCGTTTTTTGTTGTGTCCTGTTGCCGTATCAACTGAATTAGTTATTATAGCGTGATGTAAAATGTATAAAGGGGCCAAAGGTGTGACTATTTTTGCATTATTTAGAGAGTTGCTACCTACTGGCTACATTATAATTCTTATTTTAGGATAACCTGTGACATAAAAAGCTGAAGGTCAAGTTAATAAATAAACAAAGTGGGAATTGACTAAGTCCCTTCTGCTTCATTCGTCTCATGAGATGCTTGAGCAGTTTTCTCCCAGATGTAAAACTCACTTGACAAAAATGTATACAAGCAGAAAATAGCAACAATGATGTTTTGAAAGAAGTGAAGGATTGGACTGTGTTTAGATGGAATGTGTTTGGTGGCTGGTGTTGCTCAAGGGGAATTAATTTCCAAATGCCACTCTGAAAGGTCACCTCACCGGAGACCTGAAAAATGCTGCCTGGGTAGATTTGAATTGACAAGGCTTTAGCTAAATAGCAAAGGAAAACCTCAGCCCTCAGAAAAACATTCTGAAAGAAATATACTCTGTGTTTTTATGTGTTTCACTGTGTGCGTCTATGTCTGTAACCTTTGCTAGAACAACCTGTAAAGCTACAAGACCGTCCTTTCACTGTTGGCTGACATCAATTTGAGGGTGTTAAGCAATTTTCACAGTTTCAGCTACAAGGAGAAAGCAATTTTCACAGTTTCAGCTACAAGGAGATGTTCAAATGAGTTAATCTTTATAATTTTTATTCCTGACAGTGGTTTTAAACTTTGTCTTTTGAACTCATATGTGCTTATCTGCTAAGGATGATGAGAAAAACAGCATGGAGGTATACTTTTTTAAATAAAATAATTCAGATTAAAAACTTTTAAAAAAATCATTTTTGATTTCCCATTTTTTATCTTATATTATCTATATTTGTCTATATTTTTATCAAAACTGATCATACTATCTCTACAAAATGTTATATTCGTTCTATAAATAGCATTTTTTTTTCTGCTTGGAGTCCAACAGGGTCAACAGGTGTTTATGGAGAGGAGCACAACACCTGGTCCCAGAGAGGAGGGTGTTTCTTGTTTAGGAACCTACATGCTCAAGGTTTGATACTTGCAAACAACGTGGTTCTGTTGCCATTGGTTCATAGTGCAGATGTTAAGCCTACAATTTTAATGAAAGTGATTAAAAAAAGAATTACTCATGCATTGATATTTTTCACATAAATTTTTTTTTTTAAAACAGTTTCTAAAATTTTGTTTCATGTAGAGACTTTAGCTAAACAATAATAACACTCAAAGGTAAGATTTTCACAACTTAAGTATGGACCATGTTATTTTCTCATTTTATTAAAATTGTTAATGGACTCCACATTTGCAGGATTAAAGTTAAAAGATATAGTCAACAGAGCAAAAGGTCCATCATCAAAAGTGATGGACTGTATATCAGAGAAAATAATGCAGGAGTTTAAGATAATTATCTCTGGATATGTAAAAGTCAGTAAAGCCATTGGAGAAATAGGTTTTTCCTGCAGCAATACAAGAAGTCAACATGATTATAACCTAAATGGATGAGTTCCTGTATGAGGGAATAGAAATTCATTGTTGGAGTGATTAGCACATCAAATGCTTTGAGGCAGAATGATCAAATCGAAGCTATTTATAAATTTTAATTTTAAAAGAGAAAATTGGAAACCTAATGTCATTTTGTGAAGCTGCGTGAATGTGACTTAGACCTTAAGAGGTAAAATTAAAAATCAGTATTTTTAAAGCATAGAGATGTACAAATTAAAGTAGTATTTACCCGCTATTAAATATTTGTGCTTTAAAATCTGCATGCAAGATTTAGGAAAACTCTGCTTTCAGAAATTGGTGTTTAAATTTGTTCTTAATCTCTGGTAAAATTCCATCAACACCTTGGAGGTGCGGAAATATCATTTTCTCAACTCTGGACTAAAAATGGTGTTAGGAGCAACTTTACAGTAAAAGGTTGATCACGTGTCAATTTTATTTTAGTTTGAAATCTGCCCTTTGAAATTACTTATTTAACATGATGCTCAACTTACTATTTTTAAATGTTATTTTTTCTCTTATACCTGATCCTCATTTTCCCATTAAGCACTTTCCATTGCATTTCATATAATTAGTAAGAAATTAAATCACAGAGCCTCTAATACCACCTGAGCAATGTAAACCTAAAAAGGCCTCTGGTTAGGTTCATTAGTTATTCTTGTTCTGCGCTACAGTGTCAAATGTCTGCAGTTGTTCATTAAATAACTGGGTACTTTAAAATTCGAAAAAGTGTATTTCTGGTATTAATAACTAGTAACTAAAATTTATGAACCCCTTTATCCTGTCACCGTACTCACTTGCTGCTGTAGGAGTGACAAATAAAGATTCAACAAGGCTGATCTAATGGATTAAATGCATCACTTTATAATAAATAAATGGTTTTATAATGCTCTTGTGTTTTAGGATGTTTACATTATTGTTGTCTGAATAACCAAACATTTTTGTAGCTTATTTTTATTTCACACCTATTGCAAAACGACCAATTAAAGAATTAAAGCAAAAAATGACAAATATATATTAGATTTAAATTGTACTGAACAAAGACATCATAACATTTACTCACAATTACAGCTATTTTTTTTTAAATATAGAAGGTATAAAAGTGAAACGTAATAAGCAAGAACGAAACACATTTACAATTTTTTTAGTTGGAGAAAAACTTTGCTTCACTTTTATTTTGCACAATATTACTTAAATTCGATCACAAAAAACATCCGTCCACAAATGTTCCCAGTATATGACATCATATTCCCCATATTGGGAAAAAAAAAGGTAAAATGTGATGATCATTTCATTAATATGAGCCGTATTTGTAGTTCTTGATATGTGAAAACAGAGGATAAAAAGGTTACAAATACCAGTCGAAATATTTACAACCAAGCTCCAGCAAGGAAGGAGCTGAAAAATGCACTTTGAATGATGACTACAGTGAACGAAAACATGCAAACATAAAGATAGTCCCTCTGTTTCACAAATGTGAACAATAAAGCTTGAATTATTCAAATCTCTTCTCAAACAACATGTGTCAAAAACTGTTGCGTTTGCTTCAAAATTAACAGTTATCATTCAGAGAATAGCAACTCATTAAAAATGATCATTCTCCCCATAGACCACCATAGTTTACTTAAAATTGTTAAAAAAAAAATAGCTTTACATCTCTGTTACCCTTCTTTTCCAAAGACGTGGAGATAGACTTCAACAGACTTTGTTTGGGCGAAACACGAATCACTTTCAGACGGAGGTAACGTTTGTGTTTGCACTGCTTTGGCTGTACAGTCGTCTGGGAGGGCTGCAGCACAGCAGCTGGTCCCTGAAATGCTTGCTGAAGCTCTTGCTCATCAGGTACAGAGCGAACGGGTTCACACAGGAGTTGGCGAAGGCCAGGATGCGTGCGCACACGCTGGCGATGAAGTGAGCAAGGGACGTGTCCACCTGGGTGTAGTGGTAGGAGCGGTAGAGGTAAAGGATGTGACTGGGGAGCCAACAGAGCGCGAACAAGCACACGAACACCAGCACGGTTTTGGCCAAACGCTTCCTGGACTTGATCTGTTTGTGGAGGAGAAAGGAGGAGCCGCGATTAAATGTCATCTCTAATTGTGTTGCGGTCTTAGCTTTAATCGGTTGTCGTGAAATATTTGCCTACGCGTCGACGTCCTGGTGAGGCTCAGCTGAAAATTGGTGCAATTTGTTTTAATTGTTCAAA
The DNA here is from genome assembly GCA_032876305.1 of Orestias chungarensis. Lineage (NCBI taxonomy): Eukaryota > Metazoa > Chordata > Actinopteri > Cyprinodontiformes > Cyprinodontidae > Orestias > Orestias chungarensis. The sequence continues at coordinate 787,901 of JAVLVB010000239.1, read as the reverse complement.
TTTAAATTGATTTGAGAAGATTGCTTCATTACTCCACTGACAATTAAACAAATTAAACTATTTTCATCTTGATGTGTCATAGCTACAGGAAGAGGTTGAAGTTTATATAGATTGTCTACACCAGTCACGACTAAAAGTCTTATCTTATGATGTTGTACATCATACAATGCTTGCAGGGCATTGTAATTTAAGCTTGATATTGAAACTAGTACAAATGACTTGTTTTTCTAAACATTGATATAAATGCACATAAAAAAGTAAAAATACGGCCTTCCTGTTTCGCCTTCCGGAGGAGACTGATCTCTAACTCTGAATTCAGGTGAGAGCAAAACCACTTATTAACCTGCATGGAAAACCGTTAGGTAAGGCACGAAACTATCACTGCAATTCATCTTAGACATCCTATTTCCATGTTGAAACACGGTAGTTGCAGCACTGCTTAATTGAATGCTTTTAGGAACAAAGACACTTGTCTGAATTGATTAAAAGATGGATAAATACAAAGCAATCATAGAAGCAGACCTCGTAGAGGCTACAGAGAGCTTGAAACTAGGGTTATTAGCTTTCCTGCGGGAGAGCGTACTTAAACATGAAGCCAGAGCTGCGACGAAAAATAAACTGAGAATCTGTGGCAAGTCTTAATTCTTTATGTTCATATATGTTCTTCATCTATTCCAACTGAGCTGGAGCTCGTTTGCAAAGAAAAATTAGTTCAAAATTTCAGTCTCTAGACAAACAAAGCGGTAGATTTTCACAGACAATTCCAATAAAACACTCAAGGGGTGAAACAAGTCTCCAAGTCTCTGCACAAAAACAAGGAATTTGACTTTGATTCAATTTGGCGTTTAATGAAGGCTATACAAACTTAAATTTTGTAAAAAGTGGGGAAAAATGTGTGTATACAATGTTTTCACAAAAGAATAAAAAATAGTAAAGAGTAGTGCAATTATGCATCTTATCAATCTAGGGATTCTGACTGTCAAGTGTTAATCAGGCAGAAAGTTGGAGTGGAACGTCTCTGTGGTGGCAGAATATCCCCAAAATAGCTCTTTGTTGTGCTGACCTGAAGAAACAAGTCTAAACAGGTTGTGTCCAGGATTTGTGGGGTCAACCCTGGACCTTACCAGGAAAATGTCCTGTATTTTTTTGAAGGAACAATTTGATTTGCAGCTCTTTTGTGTTGAGATTTAATTGATTGGCCTAAAAAAAAAAACAAGATAACCGCTGAAAGGAAGAAAATCTGCTTTACACCTGGAGATCAGCACTTCATCCGTTCTTTGTATAATTCATACACAATAGGGATGTAAAGCGCCATATAGTTTAACCGTGAACCTTTTGGACAGAGGGACGTTGCGGAGCAACCAGAGTACGGAAAGACTGACAGAGATAACCTTTGGCCAGAGAAATACTGGCAGACTGAGTTCCACGATTATTTCCAACTGATATTTTCCTTTTGTTAAATTTTCACATTAGGTAAGTCAAATGAATCAGAAAAAAAAGGTATTATTGCCTGCAGGTGTTTAGATATTTTTTTTCCAGCGGCAGCACAATCGTACACTCAAGGTTTAAACGGTCTTAAAAAAAAAAAAAAAAAAATCCACATAAATAAGAGGATTTGCTTTCATGATTTTCTGTTTTTTATTATAGATCAGTTCTTGATTTTAATTTTATTGCAAAATTAATTATCATTGGTCTATATTAGATGTTTTTGTCTTTCCTTTGTCTTTGATTATCTTTATTACATTTTACTAGTTAGTATTTTAGTTTTCACCAACTGATTGATAAGTAAATTGTCATTCAAATATATTTTTTTTTATTTGATCACCTACTGTGTCTTTAAACACCTCAAAATTCATGTTAAATTGATTTGGTTGTTTTAAAAGTGGGTCTAAAACGTCAAACAAAGCATTAAAGTCTATCTTGATACTCCTAGCAGCCCAAAATCACAAAGCTAGGAGAACATACAATTCAAGGAAGGCAAAAACAGGGCCAGCCAAATCTACGGTAAGACCAATGAATAATGTTTATGTTGTGTCCGGTCTTAACCTTTCAGACTTTATTAGCCGCTATATCATGAGTCATTATCTTTCCGAAAACCTATTAAACCATTATATCGGGAATTATATGCTTGTTTCGTTGTGTTTTGGGAGCCAGGCAGTTTTTGAAATGCCTTTAGTTTTTAGGACTGAAAAATCTACTTTTTATTTTGCTTTTATCTTATGTCCATGTCTTAAAGAAAGCTGTATAGTATTATAGTATAAGTAGTATAGTATAAACATATTCTGTCTCCTTACTGTATACCAATCCACACCTGTTTGTGAGAATGCAGTTGTCCCTCTGAGGAGATGTCTGCCGAGCTCCGGATCAGGCTGCGGGCGATGAAGCAATAGTACACAGAAATTATGAGCAGAGGGATGATGTAGAAGATGAGGAAGGAGGCAGTGGAATGGATCTTGGGATGCAGGTCTCCAGCGTGGGGGTAGGGTGCGCACGTCACAAACGTCTCGTTGGTGTAGCTGGTGGTGAACGCGTGCAGGTCGGAGAAGACAAACTCAGGAATGGCCAGAGTAATGGAGAGCAGCCAGATCATTCCTGCGCGCAGGCCGATTTTAAAGGTGGCCTTTGACCTCTTGATGTCCAGCGGTTTGACGATAGCTTTATACCTAAAACACACAAAAAAAAACATCCTGTGGGGTGATTAGGACATGATAACCTGTAATTAAGGTTTATGAACTGATTGGTTTTCTTCAGCATCGGTCTAACTGTTAAATTCCAATAAATAAATAAAATGTCCATACGTTTTTAAGGAAAGAGAGATGTACAGAAATCTGTCAATAGATTTCTTCATGTCTCTTGAGAAGAAATATACATAAGATGTAATTGAGATCAAGTTGAAAATTGATTCTTAAACAGGTCTCCTGCAGACTCCAACAGGTTTTCTTCCAGAATGATCCTATGTTTGGCTCCATCCATCTTCCCTGTCCCTGCCGCCAAAAAGCAGGCTCAAAACCATGATGCTGTCACCCCCATGTTTGACAGTGGAAATGGTGTGTTCAGGGTGATGAGCTGTGTAGCTTTTACGCCAAACATATCGTTTTGCATTGTGGCCAAACAGTTCAATTTTGGTCTCATCTGACCAGAACATCTTCTTCCACATGTTTGGCCATGTTTTGTTCCATTTGGCTTGTGGCAAAATTTTAATTACAGTTTTTATAGATATGTTTGAGAAATGACTTCCTTCTTGCCAGTCTTCCATAAAGGGTAGATTTTTGCAGTGTAAGACTGATTTTTGTCCTATGGACAGACTATCCCACCTCAGCTGTAGATCTCTGCAGTTCATTCAGAGTGATCATGGGCCTCTCGGCTGCATCTCTGATCAGTCTTCTCCTTGTTCTAGATGAAAGACGGCCGGGTCTTGATAGATTTCCAGTGGTCTGATTCTCCTTCCATTTCAATATGATTGCTTGCACAGTGATCCTTGGGATGTTTAAAGCTTGGGAAATCTTTTTGTATCCATATCCGCCTTTAAACTTTTCCACAACAGTATCTCAGACCTGCCTGTTGTTTTACTTCGTCTTCATGATGCTCTCTGTGCTTTAAACAGAACTTTTAGACAATCACATAGCAGGTGCATTTATACCAGACCTGATTACACACAGGTGGTTTCTATTCATCACCATCAGTCATTTAGGTCAACATTGGATCATTCAGAGATCCTCTCTGAACATCTGGAGTGAGTTTGCTGCACTGAAAGTAAAGGGGCTGGAATAATATCGCACGCACCACTTTCCAGTTTTTTAATTTGTTTAAAAAAAGTTTGACACATCCAATAAATTTCATTCCACTTCACGATTGTGTCCCACTTGTTGATTCTTCACAAAAATATAAATTTTACATTTTCATGTTCTATGCCTGAAATGTGGCAAAAGGTTGAAAAGTTCAAGGGGGCCAAATATTTTCCCAAGGCACTGTAAAATCCGAGAGTAATTGCAGAGGATGCTGGTGTGCAGAGCAGACAGGGATTACCAACCTTATTAAAGTCAATAACATCAGACTTTCCAACTTCACATGTTTTTCAGATTAACTCAAAAACAGTGAATGTGAATGTAATTAAATCGATTGACATGCCTGAACTACAGCCATCAACCCTTTCATCTTTATGAACCATGCAGCCCTGATATTAAATTTAAACAACGCAATCAGGCATTAGTATGAAACTGGCATTTTATGCCAAGGAGAAAAATAACTCATTTTGTCTCTGCAGACTTCATAGCAGAGAAAATCAAAAGATGGTTTGAACGAACAGGAACAGTAGGCCAGCTAAACTGCATGTGGAGATCATCAGATTAGTCTTGACCGATAGTAAATATTCAACTCAAGCACACCTACCAAGCTCTGTTTGATATCTGAGCTGATTTCTTTTCAACAGTAAAGATGTCAATAAAATAGGCCTGAAACTTCTAGCAGATCCTAACACGATATTGACATTTATCTCCACCAAAAGCTCCATATGTGTGTCCTCTGTCTGTGTGTTCATTACATATTTGAGCTCCACAATCAACAACTAATTTTTGTGCCTCATCCTTGAGGTTGCCCCAAACCTTTGAAAGTTTTTAAAATATCGTATGAGCGGTTAACAGATTATTTTTATTTTAGCTTTAAAATTCTTCTGCAAAATGAAACCAAGCTTGAACAAAAAGAGACAGAGGTGAGTAGGAACTGATTACATTTACTTTTTGGATATACATTTAGTCAAGTACAAATTACTGCGTTGTGCTTTTTACTTTTACTTGAGTAATATTTTTTTGAAGTACTTCTATTCTACTCTTGAGTGTGGGTAACATTGTTGCATAAAGAACAAACATATCTCAGCCCAAAAACTCTCAAGACAAACACAAAACCTACAGTTTACTGGGATAAAGCGAGACTTCTTGTTCGTATCTTTGCGCCAGAAGATAAAGCAAACGGCTCTGAAATTTATTTTACAAAGTATGAAACACTACTAATCTAAATTACATTATTTCATATCCGACTGAGCAAGCATTCTCAGATGAATCCATTTCTCGAGGGTCTGTCGAAAGGTTTGTAGTCCTGTTCAAACTTCTTTTAATGTGCAAAAAAGAAAAAGAAAAAAGGTTGGATGATTCTGACAGAAAGCTACAAATTTTCACTGGTCCCGGGGTTTTTATTTTTATTTCCTCTATACAAAGAAATAGATGTTACTCAATAAACTATTCATGCATCTACATGTTGATGTACTGGATCAGCACAATGTTATAAAAAAAAGCCCATAAAGGCTATTTCATCATGTGTAACAAACGGAGCATTTTAAAATATCAAGCAATGCAGATTAATGTAAGTAATTACAAAATTTCTATATGCCTACTCACACCTAATGACAGTTTACAGAAAAAAATTAACTTAAAGGTTTTTGGATGGTGGGAAGAAGTTGGAGTACCCAGAGAGAGCCACACATGCACAGGTGGAACATGGAAAAACTAAATGCAGAAAGAATATTTAGTAGAATTAGATTGTAAAATCTTGCTATTTTTCAGAAAAGAATACGTATTTTGCTCTGTCAGTTTTCTTGTTTGAAGTTTAGCAATTCACCATCATTACAGAAAAAGCCTGGTGGCTGCTGCCGGTTGCTCACACTGAGCCTCGTATTGCCAGAAGTCTCTTTTGGTTAAAATCTAAACCTGGGAAAGCGTGATAACAAAGTGCATGATTTTTTTTTTCTTGCTTGGAAAATAACAGCTTAGTTTGGCTTCTATAACACTGAGAAATTTCACTGAAAAAGACCAAAACTTTACCAGTAGAGCTATACTCAGAGAGAACTGTATGAACTTGTGCATTTGGCAGATTTATGTATCTTCTTGGATGTGGAGAACAAAACTAGTCCCATCAGTCCAGGTACGTTGCTGTGTTATAAAGGGGTTTGTTTTGCCAAGGTTTCTGTTAAAAGGAGTCTGTAAATCTGCAAATCAACTACAGGACAAAGAAGGAAGGATGAGTGGGCCCAGTACCCCTCTCCCACTTTTAAGTAGGAAGTTAAATGCACACTAATATTTATACATGCATCAAGGAGATGGAAAGGACAGAACTGACATTCTTCCACCTTTTAGCTTGTGAATCATGCATGTTTGTTTAAATTTTTATTGCTTTATAAAGACAGTTTATAAATCCTTGTGTGGATTTATATCTAGAATCAACATTTCCATTTTTGTATTTTTCTATTTTTTAGATTTAGATTTTAATTTAGCATATTATAGATTGATTACAGTGGCGCAGTGGGTAGCACTGTTGCCATGCAGCAAGAAGGCTCTGGGTTCAATTCCACCTTTGGTCTTGGGTCTTTCTGTAAGGAGTGTGCATGTTCTCCCTGTGCATGCATGGGTTCTCTCCAGGTACTCCAGTTTTATCCCACAGTTCAAAAACATGACTGTTAGGCTGATTGGGCACTCTAAATTGTCCTTAGGTGTGTGTATGAGTGGTTGTTTGTCCTGTATGTCTCAGTGTCCTGTCCAGGGTGTACCCCTACCTTTTGCCCGTTGTAAGCTGGAGAAAGACGATAGCAGACCCAGCCGACCCCAATAGGGACAAGGGTGTATGGAATATGGATGGATGTATAGATTGATTGCCTAAAAGATTTCCTTTTCCTTGGGACTATTTCAAATCGTGTCTCTATTAGGCTTTTCTCCTAACAATACCAAATCCACAATGATAATTCGGGTTTTGAATGTCTGGGCAACAGAAACCAGGATCACGTAAGTACATTTACATTTGTTACAGAAAAATTACAGTGTATAGAAAACTCACTAATATGTATATTTTTAAAATTATTTGTAGCCCAAGGAACATTTCCAAATAAACCTTTTTTAGTGTGCAGACCCAGCATTATTGGTCTTTTCTCTCCACCTCAAAACTTTCTGGAGGTTCTATTGCAAAACCGGTGCACAAATAATATCAAGAAAAAAAAAAAAATTTTAAACAGCGGGATTTATTCATTTTACGTGCGTAAAATGGACATGTATAGGTTTAAAACAGATCCACACTGTGCGTTACCGGTCAGCAGAAAGCGCAGTCAGGGTGAACACTGACACCCCCACAGACGTGAGCTGGATGAAGGGGATCAGCTTGCAGCCGACGCGCCCGAAAAGCCACTCGTCCACCAGGTACCTGCTGGCGTCCACTGGGGCGCAGGTCACCAGCAGCAGCACGTCTCCGAGAGCCAGGCTGGAGAGGAACAGGTTGGGCACAGTGCGCATGGACTTCACCAGCAGACACGTCTTCATCAGAGTGACGTTCCCGACGAGACCCACGACGATGATGCTGGCGTAGACCACGGCGATGCCGATGCCCGGCAGCCAGACCGCGTATTGGTGCCGCTGCGCGCCGGAGTCCCAGCGCGCTTTGGAAGCGTTCAAGCGCAGAGCCTCGCTCTCCTCCAGCGTCAAAGTCAGCTGATCCTGCAGAGACATGGCGGTTCTGGAGTGAAGGACGCAGACTGATGGGTGCTGATGGGGTTTCTGGCAGCTTTATAAACTATCTGCCCTCCTATGGGGTCGTGCGTCACTGCATGGAGCACAGGATGAATGCTGAATAGGGGGAGATGAGAACATGTGTGAACATTTCTGACTGAATATTAATGTCATTGTTCTCTGGAGAGACTGAACCAGATAAAACTGACTTACAAGTTGAAAATGGTGATGAAGGTGGTCATAATCTGATCTGTGAACATCAGGTTTTGGTAGTAACAGTGCTTTTATACATTTGCTCTAAGATGATTGTTGTTTAAATGCCATATATAGATTTTGAAATCATTTTTCTTGTTTGCTGTTGTTTGGGCTTCAGACTTGCATGTTACAGAATCAATTAAAGAAAGACAACAAGAACAGGGTTGAGAGTTGTGAAATAATTAGTTATGTTGTAAACATAAAGCTTGGCATCAATCGGCAGCCAAAATTAAAAAAAAGTTATATCAAAGACTGACTGCAATATTAGCCCATATGGTGAACATGTATGATTTTTCCTGCATGGAGTGGGTTAAGTTCAAACCAGGAGACCAAAGTCCTGTTAAAGAGTCAGACCGTAAGTCCTTTCAGCTTTTGGATGAAGGTGTTTATTTCCTTTATAGTTCCGACTGTTATAGTTGAGTGTCAGCATCTCTCTTATCTCTGAAGATCTCAAATGGCCAAAACTCTAATTTTTTTATTCATGGATGTCAGCAGATATTTTAGTTTAAAAGTAAGATACTCAAATTCTTAGAAAAATCCAAATAAAACCTTAGGTCACCTTAAATGTGTGTATTTTGATTCCACCAAAGCTGTGTAATCTTGGCATATATGATATTATGTCCAGTTCCATCAGTTTTTGGTTGATATTTCCTTTTAAGCAAAGATTTTTATTTTTTAATACATAAAGAAACAGAATGTGTTTAAAAAAACATGATAATTGATAGGTTAAGCGAAATCTGCCATCTTAAACCGTTAATTAAAAACCCTCAGACACTTTTCTTTTGTAGTTGGATCTTTGGGGGAACTCCGACTGAAAGGAATGCTCACTAAACAAGATCTGTGAAGAAAACCAACATGTTTTCTGATTAGACCAACACGCTGCTCTTCTCTGCGGTTACATTCAACAAGCCATTATTGATACAATTCAACATCAAATGAAGAACTAGTAATGGTTATCCCACTTTAGCTTTTTCAAAGGCTCTTTTTATGAAAAAAAAGTGAGATTAAAACATACTTGCTTTGTTTTTTGTGAAAAAAAACACGGAGGTGGATTTTGATTTATTTATCATATTATCAATTGTTTTAGATATCTGATCCTAAAATTCAGGGCATATTTTCTATTTAAATGGTGCTAATACATTTTGTTAATCAGCTAGAACCCTCCAAAAACTTAATTTTTGTAGCAATTTTAATTTGGTCTGTAAATGCCTTTATGTATTTGTGCCTGTCTTACTTTTTCCAATGAGTCCAAATTTTAACCTTAACAAAGGAAGTCAGACATTAACTCTCGTTAGTCGTACAGTGGTAACAAATCCAACACGGATTGTCAGATTCTGGAGTAAGCATGATAATAAGTATCCAAAAATTGTAGCTTCTAAACAATCTAACCTACTACCATTTAAGGTAAATGTGAATTGTATTAAAATGTCCTTGTAGACACTATTATTCATTAGAGTGAGAGAAGAACATGTTTGGTCTGAGATCAAACAATGGGTTAAAACTGTTAGGTAAATGTTAAATGCTAGCCAAACTTTGAAAGAAAAATCTGGTGATCATGCGCATCCAGATGCACTAAATTGTATTGTGCAGATTTTTCACATCTATCAAAACAACAGGGACAATTTTAATGATAAATGATGCCGTGATCTGCCGTCAGTAGGATTCGGTTAGGGGGAAAAATGACATCCAGGAAAAATGTTCTGGCTCACACGGCCAAGGACAAACTTGAGTGTGTAATTAACCCTGTGAAAGGAAGAGGAACAACTTTATCCAGAAAGACCCTGATCAGGATTTGAACACAGGTTGTTGGTTTTTTTGGTTGTATCTGAGCTAAGCTCTGTGCAATCATGATTCTCTTCTGTTTTACATGAAGTCCAACCACTTCTGGTACATGATAACAGATATTATACCTAGAAACTCCATAGGTTTTTGGCTAGATTTAGAGCATGGACACTCCCAGTGCATAACAATTATCTTGTTGGTGTGGATATAAGATGCTACAAGCTGACTAATGTGTTTGGTTATATTTTCCCAGTTAAATATCGATTTCAAGGGTATTTTCTCTTCGTCATAAGGCAGCGTGTACAAAATCGCTGGTTTCGTCACATCTTAATGTATTTACGGCTCAATAGCCAGCACCCTTTAGACCTAAAAAGAACAACTTGGCTTTCCACAAGATGTTGGACATTTGCTCTTAAAAATTGCTAAATTAAAACTTTTTTTGTGTGTGTGTTTATTTGGTTTTTGTGACAGGGGAACGTTAGAGGCATTTCTTGACTATAGGTTGACTTGTCATTTTTTATATATTATAGTATTCAATTAGAACGCACATTTAAATATAATAATAAAGTAAATACATACAAATAAATAATACATACAGTAACAAAGTAATAGTTTAACCTCATAAGATGTATAAAATTACTTCAATACAAGATATATACACAATTAAATATGTTAAGGAATATAGCTTGAATTGTAATATAAATTTCTGGCTCCTTTGTATAATTTGTATCTTCAGATATTTCTGTATTCATTTAGGAATTTGAAATTTAAATTCCTCCATAAAAATCAGAAATCTATAATTTTCAGATTTTAGAAACACATGTTTTTTTTTTTGTTTGTTATCAGCAACACACAGTATTTATAAAGGGTGGATTTTTCATATTGTTTTCCTATTGATACCAACAGCAATCTGTAAAGATTTAAGGAAAGGAATTAAAGACAGGAAAGATGGTGTTTTTGCAAATTTGTTTTTCTTAAATAAAGATAATTTTTTCTGTCTAGTGGAGCAATTTCAGATACTTAAGAGTTTGAGGAGTTTTCTTTAATCATCATTTTCTGCATTTCATAACTAGTTCAGTGACCTGTTTGAAGGGTAACATGTCATTTGTGCTTAGAGTGCAAGTTAAGGCTACAGCCTCCAAGGATCCTGGACTGAATAAAAAGGCTTGGCACAATCGATGAGAGGATTCAGTCACTTAAAACATACACAGTCATTAGCATGCGAGCAGTTTTGGTAAATTCTTTTTGTATCATTTTGTGTGAAATCTCTGAATAATAGTAACTTATAAATGATAAATATCCCCACTAGACCTGAATACTTACTAATATGCTAAAAACAAGTTAGTGCCATAAGGGGGACTTGTGAAAGATGCGCTCAGGATCCTTGCCTTAATGCAGTCTCTCCTCTCCAACAGGTGTCGTGACATTTTGCTAGTTCTTGTCATTTTCTATTAAATCAGGTTGTCGCTTTGTAGGATGTCTGGAGGATTTGGCAAAGGCAGGCTCTCAGAAGCCTCACATTAGCTCCAGCCCTGCCTCAGTTAATATATTTACCCAGAACAAATTCCATGGAATTAAAATGGAAACTTGTTGTAAACATTTGCGTGCAGATTTTAGAAACACATTTCTCAGGAATCTAGTGCTGAAAATATACTTCTATTTATACTGCCATCCATCATTCAGTGAGAGATTTACACTGGGTTTTATTCTACTCTCAAATAAAGCTCACAAAAGGTTTATTTGGTGCGTGAACTTCTGTCTCTTTGCATCCTCCGGATTCATTAGCACTCAAAGTAAATAGAGGGTCCAAAAATAATACTTTTAATAAGATGTCACACTTCAAAAATAAATTGTTATAGAAAAAATCATTTATATTCAGTTCCTATAAATAACTGTTAATTTATACTATGTTAGCAAATAGAGGTATCTCTGTTAGAGGAGCAAATGCCATTCATGTAATGTGTAGGTTGTGCTTTATTTAGGTAAAAAGCTACAAAAAGGAGGCTACTGACCATCCTTGAAAGTAAACTGAAACACAACAACTTTGAAACAGCATATACTATAATAAAAATGCTGGATAAGGACACAAATTTATATTACCATGCATAGTGTCCAAAATAATCAGTAAATATTAGCCACTTGTCAAAATGGTTAAAACAAGAAGGTATATCAGCATCTGGGCATGTTTCAGCATGTTGCTGTAGATTTTGAATATCTGTAAAAAAAAGACTCGGGTTTACTTTGCTATAAAACTAAAATTGGTATATCTTTAAGTTGGATAAATAAGCAAAACCTTTTGAAAAATCAACCCATTAATGGTTTACCTGACACAAAATGTTAAATTTTCCTTGCCTATGTCACTTTTAAGACTTGAATCCTGTTTAAATCCTTTAGGTTGAGTTGCAGAGAGGAAAGCATAAGGAAGGACCCACAACTTGGTAGAGAAATGTTTAAACATCCCTCTCTTTGTGAGCTTCTAACATTGTCAGATGTTTTAGGTACTAATCAATTCTTATTGCCTGGCTTTTATTTCACTGACGAGATAAAGCCGGATAAATGGATTTTTCTGAAAATTTAAATGAAGGACTTCGCCACAAAAATACAAGAAGGATTAATTTCAAGGTTAAAAAAAAACAAACAATTTTAGCTGGTTTTACCAAACAATTTGCGGGGCGCCGTGTGTATCCATAATGAAACAAAACAAATGTGTTCCTACTCATCAGTTTGATATTGAGGCAACAAGAGCCATCTGTTCTGTTGTTTTAGCTTCTATGAAAACTCTTCAAAGACGGCTAAGATGCTCTTGTTTTCTCCAGGCTGTCATCATTATGTTCTGGCATCATCTGTCCAACAAATGCAGAACAGTGACTCATTCCCTTTCTTCCAATGATTCACAGTTCATGGCTGCTTCACTTTAGATCACTCCAACCTGTTTTCTCCTCCTTTGCTCCTATTGGTGGCAGATATTTGTATTTTCTGTCCATTGATCCTTTTTGTCCAAGCTGATTACATGTATTTTGATTTAAAAAAAACAACAACATACAGTATGCCTGTGTTTTAAGCTTATTTTGAAAGCGTTGTACTTCCTTTTGTCTGTACTGACACTTGGACATCTTTATTGGTCTACCCTAATTTTTTGACTTTGCTTTTGCTCAATTGTTCAGGCGCAGCCATTAAGGAAAGGCCACCATCTTCAGCCACAAATTTTATGTTGCATGACCTTCTTGAAGGAGTCTGATAACGCTTTCCTAAGTTTTAACTGACAGCTCTCCTGCTGGGTTAGTGTTTTCTGCCAATCAGCCAGCTGAAATAGCCTATACACGGCTGCAAGCACTCCGCTTTCATCAGTCTCATTTGCATAGTCAGACTTGTCCAGGATTTTCATTCAGCATTGCAAATTTCAACAATAATTACTCCAGCATTTTCCTCACTTATTAGAATTTGCAGCAAAAAATTCTGACATATGTTGTTGTAGTAGAACCACCTTTACGTTATTTTGGCTTTAATATATTGTTTGGGATATGGAAATTATTATTGCTAGCTCTTTGAGATGCTTTGGGATTTTGATTTATGCAATCTGAGTCTGCTTTAAGCAGATTTGATCCCTGATTATCTGCTGTGTTCCTTGGCCTATATGATACTATTTACTCTCTAATGTTCTGCAGCAAACCTCTAAAGAGTTCAAATAAAGTCTGGGTTTAAACTGAGATCAAATTACACACAAGAGATTCCTTTAAGGGTATCAGATCAATATTTGTAAAAGAAAATCCATTTTCTTTCACTTTAAATATACTTATTTGTATCAGTCCTAAGTAAATACATTGAAATGTGTGGTTGTCTCCATAATTGTTTTGTTGTTGGCGGAGATGGTCACTCCTCCAGTATTTCTGTTGGGTACCCACATTGTTCTCTGCATATCAAATTGAAGGCATGTAAAACCTTTCTTGTTCTGTAGCATCAGATGGGACCAGTTGAGTCCCACATCATTTTCTCATATAAATGCAAATTGAGGTCTATTTTCTTTTCTTTTTTTTTTATCACAGAAGATAACACCAATAAAAGCATGAATCCACTAGTATGAATCTATCTATTTTAATTTGCTCGAATTTCTCTGTTGGTCACATCTAAGAAGTTTTCTTCAAAATTGCCAAAAATGTCTCCAAAGTGAAATAACATTCTCTAACTTGTCACTGATGTGAGTCGTAGGAACGAGCAGCATCAAAGTAAAACTTTAGGAAGGCTTTTATCTGAACTCACAAACAGGGGCAAGTCGCAGAAACTGATGCTGATCCACCGCTGGTTATTTTTCAGTAATAACCAGAACTACAATCTTCAAAAGTTCCCCAGAAAGTCTTGCCATTCTCTAAATTGATTTGCTTGAAGTTATATTTTAATGGCTGTGAAATTGCACTTAGCCCTGAAAATTTTAATTACCTCGGCGTTCATGTTGCGACCTTTGCCAACACATCTGTATCAGCATGGCATTCATCCTCTCTTTTTATATCTCTGTCTTTCCAACAAAAGCTGCTTACAAATAAAAATGTTGCAAGCTTCTCTTGCAATTGCAGCCTTGGCTCAGTTAGATTTATATTGGAATTGGCACAATAGGACAAAGCTCTGATAAATAGACGAGGAATCTGTCTTCTTTAATAATAGAATATTTATTATTTATTATCACAGTTTATCACATTTCCGCCACAAATAATACATAATTGTGAGCTTAAAGGAAAATGGTTCATGGTTTTCAAAGTGTTTATAAATAAAAATCAAAAAATTGTTTAGTTGACTTTTGTCTGATACTCATAAAGACAATCCAGTGCAACTGCAAACCTTTAGGCATCAATCAATTTTTATATTGACTTAATCCTTGTATAAGGTCTTTTTTAAATACGAAAACAAGGGAACGGTCCTGATAAAACTTGAATAAAGTTTTACACGGCAACATATAGAAAACACAGCAGACATGTTGCAAAGTGTTCTGGATCAGATGACACAAAAATATAACTGTGGGTCTGGATGGTACGTACAAATCCATTAAGTGACATGTAACTAACACAGAAGGCCCTCTCTCTCCTTCTCTAGCAGTGACAGAGAAGCTAGTCGTAATTGAAGGATAGAGGGAGCTAAATACAGGGCAATTCTAAATGAAAACCTGTCAGAGGCCAAGAAAAGTCATGAGATTGGTGTGTCGGTTCAACCTAAACAGTCAGAGCTAAAGTAGAACGGTCTAGCTCAAAGCACAAACATTTATTTTTATAGTCTAAAGTCAAGAGCTAAATCCAATGAAGAATCTATGGCAGGACATACAAACTGATGCACACAGGGTTTTCTCTATTCAGTCTTTCAGTCTGTCCACTGTGAAGAAGAACTGAGCTGGTTACTAATTTCTAGACATCCAAACCTACTAGAGACAAAAACCAAAGGTGTTACAGGTACCACCGCAGCACCACTCTCTTTTCATACAGCTTTGACTAACAGAGGCTCAATTCAATTGTATTCAACACTTTTTGGTTTTGGCTGTATTGAGCTGCTTTAGTGTACAAATGTACACCAAATTTTGCAGCTGTATTCAACATACTGTATAAAATGTAATTCGAACAATGAAAACAGAAATTACATTGATTTGTAAACAAGGCAAACATCTTGTGGGAAAGACCAAATGGATTAGTTTTAGGGCAATTTGGAGCCTCTGATATGACATATAGAACATCTATGCACATGAAATAAGTGTCATGAAGGCAGCAAAAGGATACACTACAAGAAGATAAAATGACTGAAAACAAGGCTTTAGCAATCACTGCAAAATGCGTTTAATATTGAATGTGATTAAAATGCAAATTCATGATGAGAAGCTCTTATTTTAGGCAATTTTCCCACATGTTTAGCTTCACTGTAATCTAAGATTAAGTCTGCATCTTGGTTGAGAACATCTTGGGTGGGAACCTAATGAGTAGCTATTTCAGGTCCATAGATACCACAGTTGCTGTTCCATAACTGCTTTAACAAAATTGTAGCTTAAAATTTTATTTAGGAACAGATCCAAATGTTTTATAAAAATTTAAAGTCACTTTTTGAATAAAGTCATCCATCCATTCTCTATGCTCCCTATCTTCAGTGGTCATTGGGTCAGAGGCAGAGCTTATCCTAGAGAGATCATCATTGAATAAAACCATTTTGGTTCAATTTATTAGATCTAATTTATGTAAATTTAGAAGACAAATCTTTTCAAAGAATTTACAAAAATGCTAAGCCTTAATTAAATTCACTCCATTTGTTTAACTTCAAACCAAGCACCATTCTGATTTATTTTCAATTTATTTGCATACAACCAACAAATGTCATCCCAATGAAGTTAGAAAATGAACATGTCCAAATCCTCTGAAATTATTAATTGAATCCAGTTTGGTGTAAATTTGATTTAAAACAACATAAGTCTTTCTAATCCAATCATGTAGTCATATTCAGATTCAATCACACACATTGCCCAATTAAATACAGATTTTATAATAGCACAACAAGTAATTTACTTCTCATCCTCTAGAAATAACTTAAGTAACTAATAGTTAATCTCCTGTCTGGGAGAAAAATGCTTTGTTTGAAATCTCCAAAGCATCTTTTCCCACCTTAAACAGGAGATAAGGTCTTTCTTTCATACACAAGGTCTTGCACAGTTTTTTCATGGTGGTTATAGTTTAGGTGGTTGGTCAAGTGGCTCAGGGAACAGCTGAACTGTACTACTAAAAATTCAACATCCTTCATTTAAAAAACTATGTATATGAGAACAGATCAAAACTATAAATCAGACAAACTAAATTGGATAACAACATGCATTTAGAAAAACTGTGGAAAGTGAGGATAATGTTAGCCATCAATCCATCTCAGTCATCCGGAAATATATAACTTAATAAGTTAGGTTGGTTTATATTTTTGGTATAGCTTTAAAAATACATACGGAAAGCTTTACATTTTATTACAAAACGTGTCTCTAGATTGTTTCTAGGGGACCTAACAACTGTGTTTTATGTTTTCACTCTGGTCTATTTTGTTTTAATACTTGTGTTTTGGCTTTCACATCTAAGAAACTAGACAAGAGCATATTTTTGTGCAGCTGTAACACACCGAACTCTGTGAGAACAACCTCTACGCCTCTTTAAGAGTCGAAAACAGCAGCTTTGTTTCAGCACCACGGACAGCAGCTGGCTGATCCTTTAGACCTCTGGCGCCACCTGCTGGAAAAAATTATTATCTCCCAATTAAGCCATTTTCAAATTTTTTGAACTGCAAAAGTTATCTGTATTTGATGAATGCCAATATCGTATTGGCTCAATATCGGTATTGTATCGGAAAGAAAAATGTTTTAATAAGTGAAGAACTACCAGTAGTTTTCCACCTCCAGTGACCTCACGTTCTTTTTTCTCTTCTTTTTTCTGGTCGTACCGGGAATGTGCCTCAATAATAGAGACTTTCTCCAGGACCAATTACTGGGGTTTGACTTATCAGGATGAATGTTGCCATCAGTCAGTTTAATTAATGGCTCTTGTGTCTGAAAGTCCTTTTGAATTCTGTGGTTTAAAAAAAAAAAAAGAAAACATTTGCAGTCCTTTATGAGAATGGCTGACTCAGTTGCAGATAACATCTGTGTTACCTTTATTCTGCAGATCGTGAGCAAAGATCAGATCAAATCTATTTGCCAAGCCATCATCGAGTCTGGAAGACAGTACGCCAAGAAGAAGACAAAGCGTTTCCCTCTGATGTATTCATACTATGGAACAGAATACCTCGGTGAGAACTTGATCGTTTGTGTTTCTTTAAATAATTCAATCCTGAACAGTGATGAGGAAAAATCTTAAATCGTCACTTATTTTCTTGAACTTTCCTTCAAAGTAATAAGACTTTCTTTGTAATCATACAGATGTGTCTAAAAGACCTTTAGACGATCTACTGATCAAGAGCACTTGTAAAAGACAATTAATGGTAGATGAAAACATTGGTACATCCCTGCTTTGTTAAATATGTTCAGGGGCGGAGAGGGACCTAGTGTGGCAGAGCGTTGATTTCCTCACGACTCAAGAGCAGATCTGCAACTGGCCGGCAGAGCTAGGAGCTATGATCGAGAGGGAAAATGAGCTGGTGCACTGGTGCCACGGAGCCCCAGGTACAAGCACTGTTACTGAGGGACAGTGTTAGATTTCCTGCAGCATATCACGCCTACTACCATGTTTCTATTTTATTCCTGCAGGTGTGGCATATCTTTTCGCGAAAGCCTTTTTGATCAATAAGAAGCCATAGTATCTGGACACGTGTATCCGCTGTGGAGAGCTCGTCTGGCAGAAAGGCCTGCTGAAGAAAGGACCTGGCATTTGTCACGGAGTTGCAGGCAGCGCTCATGTCTTCCTTCTGCTTTATCGCCTCACAGGCAATTCCAAATACCTCTATCACGCTCAAAGGCAAGCAATAATTTCCCCTTTTTCCTCCCACTGGTATGAATTTCACAGGATGTAAACTATCTGCGAGATCAGAAGTTTATGAGCCATGTCCCAAACCGTCAGCAAAATCGATTTCCTCAATATGTAAGGAGCTGATTGCACCTCAAAAGTGTTACATGACATTCATTCAATTGTTTAAATTGTCTGCAAATTAATACACTGAATTTAAAAATAAAAACTTACAAATATACCTATGTTTTACAGTGTACACAAAATAAACAACTAAACAGAAAGTAAAACTTAAACCAAAACACCCAGATTGTGAAAATTCTGGATTATAAATGTAAAACTTTACTCTTGAGCACACATATAGTTTATAACCATACGCTCAATAGTTTTTTTTTAACAATAGGGTTGCAGCTTGGATGCATTTAGCTATTCTGAGATGCTTTTTTGGCGTTTTTATACCTCCATGGGGAGAAACCATTTTTTAGGTCCTCAGTTTGAACTAAACCAGCTGATAGTATTTGTACTAACAGGTAACAGGGTTGTTTTCTAAATATGGTCCGATTTAATTAATTGTCTTGGCTGTCTGTGCCGTTTTGCATATCCATTCATCATCCAATAAATATTCCACAATTGTTTTTTTGTGGTTTCTTCACGTGTGTGCATTAGTTGGATTTTGAAATATGTATATCTACTACGAAAATGTATACTTGTGATGATTTTTCTATATTCTGATGTAAATCTGAAAGAAACTTACCTTGCTTGTCATTTAATCATCTGTGTCTGTGTTCTTCTTTCTTTCATAGGTTTGCAGAGTTTATCTTCACTGAGGAGTTTAAGGCAGGCTCGCTCTCGGTCACCAGCATCTGCAGCCTGTTTGAGGGTTTTTCTGGGACCGTTTGTTTTCTGGTTGACCTCCTGCAACCGGACCAGTCGGAGTTCCCCCTGTTTAGCATATTTGTGTGAATGGAACGAAGAAACCATTCTTACTAAACAGTTGAACAGAGATTATAATCTTCACCTTAAAATCATTCAAGAAAAAGGAACAATGGCTGCTGTAAAGCCAAGATAGATGCTATGATTCTTACAGTGGACTGGGTGGGTTTCAATTGGATTAAAAAATCCATTTTGGAATCAGTTGCAGTGAAAAAACGAATAGTCTTCTTTCGTGTGGGTGTACACTTTCCAAGCTTTATCAGATTCACTTCATCCCCACCATGATATGTTTCAGTTTAGCTTGCTAAAATAAGTTTTATAGTGATCTAAACCTGCTGCACTTATTTCCAAATATGCTTCCTATTTCCATTAACTCCAAAGACTAATAGACACCTCGCAAATATTATTCAGCATTAAAACTAACTTGCATAAAGGAAGATAGGGCAGATTGAGGGTCCGTGTAGCTCTAATGTTCTGCAACAATAAATGCAAGAAAAATGTCTTTTTATATATATTTACATACAGTACATCATAAAAAGAATTGAATCAATCAATAACTGCTAAAGGTAGTAGCAAGCGCCTTGCTCTTGGTATGTTAAAACAATTTTATTGCTGCTTCTTGCATATATTTGCTCTTAAAGTATATTAAACCTTAGACACTACAAAGGAAAATCACTAGTTATTAATAAATTGTTGACATATTTTAGGTCATCTAAGCAAAAATCAATTTACTAACTCCACTAACATATAAAATAAATATATTTGCTTCTCATAATTATCTCTCAAAGCCACTTTACGAGTTTTAGCCCACAATAATGAAAATGAAAGTTTTTCTTAGTCTGTATAACCTGACTGAATGTGCATCTTATTCTTCCAGGATGCTGCTCTCAAGACAGAGAAACATGTGCACTATTGGCATCCTAAAGTGAATGGAATCAAAACTAAGTCATGCATACACTATAATATTAAAAAAACTTGAGTCACGTAATGCCTTTGAAGTTTTCACCAGCTAAGCATCACGCAATGCAGTGGATTTTTGTGTGTAAAGAAAAAATGTATCAATTTGTTGTTGTCAAAACTTTAAATATTTAATGCATAAGAAATGGTTTTAATGGCACTAAACTAGTGTTGCAGATATCTGTTGGATGTAAAGCTCAACAGTTTTGACATTGATACTTGTTAATTGTTGTTATTGTATCTCTTCCGTTTTTCTTTTGGGTATAAAACAATGTAATCAGTTTTATCCTGTGGAAAATAATAATCTGTTCTAGGCTGTAGCTTTCTAGTGAGGAAGTCTAGTAAGTCTGGTGTAACTCTTCTAAGTGGTTTCCAGGGTGACTTTTTTTTCAAGTCAAGTTCGACAAACCCTATTGCTGATACCATTTTTTAAAAATTATTGTCATAATGTGGCTTTACAAAAACATTTTCAAATGATCAGTTAATCTAAAATGAAGCTGGAAGATGTATTGAACAACAGCAAACCAAAGTCATCCCTGATGCTATCTGTGCCTGTAGCTGAATATTTATGAGCTGTATGAGCGAGTGGATGTTTTTTTGCATTTGCTGTTCAGGCTGTTCAAATATTCACAGGATTATTTTGTGTTGATGTGTCCATATCCTAAAATAAATAACCTAAAGGAGACAACACATAATCACAATGGCATTTTGTGTATGTGCTGGAGCATCTAAAAGCTCGATTGTTCCATTGTCAGAATGCAATTCTGTACAGTTCATTGAATAAAAAAATAAGTAAAGTTGGTACTTTGTTCATAGTTTTTGGCACCTCTATACATATATATATATATAATATTAGATTCAAAAATTTGGAGTTAGAGCCAATGTTAGATTTTGTTAATTTAAGCCAAAGAACAAAATTATTTTCCTCAAGTGCTTTGGATTTTCAAACAACATGCTTTTGCGTCTGGGAAGAAGAGATGCAAAATTCATATTACCAACAGGGCTTAGCAACTGTCTCCATGGGCTAACTAGTTTTTTTAGCATAGTGTCACTGACCAGAGAAAATACTGGCAGGACAAAACACCCCATAGATAATCTGTGGAGTATTGTTAGGAGGAGCATAAGAGACAACTCTCCCAACAAGCCAGAAGAGCTGAAAGCTAATCTTAAAGCAGCTTGTGCAGAGTCACAGGGGTCCACATACATTTCAGTATAGGCTTAAATTCTGCAACAAAACTACTTTTTTGTAGGTCTTATATAACATTCTTCTTATTTTTGAGAATGAATTATAGGATTTCACCAAATCCAACTACTTTCATAAAGCACATAGAAAACAACCACAGTGAACCAAAAAAAAAAGAAGATAAACTAGAAGAATAAAGTACAAACAAAATACTGTAATGCAGAAGTCCATTTTATTTAACTATAGCAATCTTACACCATTACACTTTATTAAAGACACAAGCCCTTTATTTGGCACTGCACTTTAAGCGTAAAGTTGCACCTAAACTGTTTTTTTGTTTGTTTGTTTTTAACAAGGATTCAAAGTCTACTTTTCTTAAATGTAAGAAAACTTTAGTGTATGGTTATGGGTCTTAAGAAGATGCTATGAAGAATGGTTTATGATGCTCTTCCACATACGTCTTAATATTAAAGATTCTGGCCGTAGCATTAACAACTTTTAAAGGTCCAAGAGCTTTACTCTTTTCCTTTTTAATATGCTAATGTAAACAAAAACCATGACAATCTCACGAATGATGTTCTAATGCAGATCAGCCAGACAGATGCAAATTATTTTTAGGTCCTTCCCCAAATTAACCAATAAGTCTTGTGCAGCCTAAATTTCAGTGTGGTGAGTTCGTTTAACACCAAAGTGGATCAACTTGCTGTTTGTGCATTTAATCATAGTATTGGCATGGGTGTGTCTGCACAACAGGGAGGTTCTCTAAGAGGAAGATTATTCTCATGTTCATGTATAAAGACTTGATCCTGTTAGGCCACCTTGCAGCTGAAGAAACCAAACCTGCTGCTACTTCTTTTTGTTTCTCACTAGAAACTCTTTCAATCAAAATTAAAATCTCAATTTAAAAAAATGAATAAATACAGTCTCAATTAAAACAAATAAAAAAGAGAATGCAGACATTTCAGCATCTCACATGGATATGACTGATATTTCATTAGCTGTAAATAAATGAAACTCTCTAGGTAACACATTTAATACACGGACCTCCCTTGTAAAACCCAACCACCCAAACAAATGTGCTTTTGTCTTGACATTCGCTGCAGTGTTGTTGGGCACAGCGCCCCCTGCCCTCGCTCCTCGGTCTAACTTCACCTCTTTTCTCCTTCCTCGGTTCGCCTGATTAGCAGCTACTGAGGCAGGGTGTCGTCTCCATCCGTCGGTCTATCGGTCCGCACGGCTCAACGCCCAACCCCCCCCCCCCGGCATGGACGCCGGGACCCGGTGTGCAGCAGCGCGCCGCGTCGCCCCGGAGGATGCGCTTCCCCGGCTCCATCTTCGTGTCGGTGTCGCTGTTCACGGCCGAGACCACGGCGGCGCTCTACCTCAGCAGCACGTACCGCTCAGCGGGGGACCGCATCTGGCAGGGGCTCACGGTGCTCTTCACGCTTGTCCCGTCCGTCCTGGTGCAGCTGACTCTCACCTTCATCCACCGGGACCTGAGCAGAGACAGACCGCTGGTGCTGCTGCTGCACCTGCTGCAGCTCGGTCCGGTTGTCAGGTAAGAGCTGCCAGTGTTTGTCTGTGTTAGAAACCTCTCCCATGGGCGCATGTTTGCGTCCTCACTGGGCGTTTTTGTTGCTTTTGTTTGTTTGTTTGTCCTCATGTCAGTCTCATTTGATCAATGAAGCCATCGGTAAGTTCAGATTTGACAAATAAGTCTCAACACCTTCATTAAAAATCAATCCATTCTCTCTGTTTTTAGCGTCTGATGCATGTCTGTGTGCAGATTCAGCATCACGCATCTCTACAGGCTTCCCTAGTATGAGAGAACCATTAAAACAAACCTGCATGATTAGCCCTATACATGATTTGCAGTCTAAAAACCGTGGCTTTGTGGTCTGGCTAGATCTTCTTCTTACAGGAACATGAGACTAGTCTTGCTCTTAGAGAACCTCCCTGTTGTGCACACACACTCTGCCAATACTGTGATCGAATGCACAAACAGCAAGTGGATCTACTTTGGTGTTTAACTAACTCACCACCCTGAAATTTAGAGTGGTGACTTAGTGGCTGAATTGCTGAAGGACCACAGGTCCTTTGCGTCTGTTTGGTAATCTGTATTAGAGCATATTTTGTGAGGTTGTTCTTTTTTTCTTTTTTTACAAGAACAAACATAAAGGTGTATTCAGCCTAAATCGTAGAACATAGTTTTTTTCTGCTCTGTACTGCACTTCACATTTTGCTGTTGCAAGGCAAAGCCATCTTCCTAAAGGCGCTTTTTCTGGGATTATTCTGTTTTAATCTTCATTTATTTCTCCACCAGCTGTTACCAGATTACCTATCCCTGTGGAAGAAAACAATCCTGCCCAATAATGATACTTCTACTCTTTTGCATACATTGTGACATTTTGTCTAATCAGAGCTCCTTGTTTCCCCTTTTTTCTGTCCCTTACATACCTTGTTGTAAACTTTAAATAGGGCTTGTCTTGTACTTTATTTTTTTTAATATGGTTCATATTTTGGCATTGTTCCATGGAGGTCAGATTGCCGGGTGCATGTCTTAGGTTTGATTAACGGTCTCCTCAGTTTAAGTGGACGACATGATGTATGTAGTTTTGCCATTTTTAAATGATTGATTGAAATGTCCACAGTTTATTTAATAATATTGAGGTATAGCCCAATTTTCCTTTAAAATTTTCCACATCTTCATTCTTGACCTGTGTTTTTTGTGTTGCTGTTCCTCAACACATCCCTAAGGCTTTAACAGGGCGTCTGGATTAAAAACTCTTGGAATTAGGTCGGAAGACACTTCTAGGTTTGATTTAGATGTGTCAGAATACAGGCGAGGAACCTGAATGCATACAAAACATTTGAAATGTCTTTTTAATAGTATTCAAACATTTTAAAACTATACATAATTGTCTATTATACTTTACAGTTGTGGATTACTTAATGTTGGTCTGTTAAATGAATTCCTCATAAAAACCTGAATGTTTGTGAATGTGAAACGGCTAAAAATGTAACATATTCAGAAACTACTTTATACTTCACTGCACTTGTCCTTTGCAAAGAGAAACGGTAATAGATTTGCTTGGAAATGTTTGAGAGTTGCAGTCTGCACAGTAACCCACAGAAGCAATGCCATAACATCAACTGATATACTCTTTAAAATGGTATTTCTATGTAGAAATTTTCTCAAGAAAAATCTTTCCCCTGTTGGAAAAGTGCAAACACAGGAGAAAATGTACATAATATAATATATCTGCGTCTGTATGGACAAGACCTTTAAGTACACGACCTCTAAAATTAGGAATTAAAAACAGGAAGTAACTCAGCATGGCACAGAAAGCGGTAAAACGTTACTTTTTTCACTGTTTCCAAATCATTGTGGTGTATTCTTACAGAAGAGTATTAAACCTGTAATCTTAATTGAAAACACTGTAATATTAGCCATGAAAGACAAAACTGACACTGTTTGCAGTCTAACCCGTAAAGTAAGTGTGGGGTTTATGACTTGGCATTTGAAAAACGTCTCTGTGTTATAATTCCTCTGTAGAGACTGCTCTGTTTATGACTTGTTGACACCCTGTTTTGCTCCCACATTGTTTCCCAGCAGCAGCAGCCTCAGTCTTCCTGGCCTCTAGCGGCTTGTGTCCCCTCCAGTGTTCACTGAATGATTACTCTTCAGAGATCTACATCTTCCCTGGGTGAAAAACGGTTCTAAGAATAGAGTGTGCCACCGCAGGCTGCTTATCACTGACAGCACAAGCGGAGCGTGTAATGTCTGTCTCTGCTGCAGACATCAGGCAGCACTTCCTCATCTTATCTGGACACAGCAATGCTGAAATTATCTTCTTAATTTTCCTTGACTGCAGCTATGAAACCAACGTTTTTTAGGCTGAACTCAGAAAGGGGCCTTTTTTTTTCGTTATGTGAATTAATTCTAACTGGCCTTTTATTTCTTGTTTTGTTTTTTTAGCTACTTTATGCGAAAGGGAACCTCGGACCGAAGGTCCATCGTGATAATGTTGCCGGAATGAAATAGGATAAAATCATTTTAGTTCAAGGTTCACAATCTACCTGCTTTTTTTTTCAGCTGCATTTTTTCGATCTGTTTTTAAGCCTCTTGGAGCACAAAGTCTACATTTACATACATATGATAAGTAAAGGGATCTGAACAGATAAAAGTTGCATCTGAAGATTACCTTTACTAACCAAGTTGCATTTATAGCAAAGTGACTTTGACATTTTGTGGACTGTAATCTGGTGTCTTCCAAAATTTCCCCACTTCACCCTCTTGTTTATCAAGTCAGATTCTTTTATGTATCTGTACCTTTTCGGTACAGATCTTGAATAAAGGGTAAAGAATAAAAGGTTAAACCAGAAAATATCACTAACTACATAGATCAGAAGCTTTTTTTATCTTTATGGTGGTTTGATACAGGCAGCTGTCTTTGATTAAGGACAAAACGTTTTTTTTTTTTATGTTTTGTGACACGGACCTTATATTGTTACTCTGCAGAACAGAATTAGTAGTGCAGTCAATATAATTTGGTTGAAATGTGCAGAAATCACAAAGTTTACGCTACAGTTGTATTTTAGGACAGTGATAAAACAGTGGTGGGCATACCTCTAAATATGTTCTTAAGAACATGTCTTGTGGCCTTGAGCATCAATTACAGCTTGACAACACCGTCACATGCTTTTTACAAGTCAACTTCTGAAACACAGACTCCAACTAGAGAGTCTCGATTGATTGTCCAACTTAGTTAGTCACGTGAGCCTGTGCTCGTCTGATAGTAAACACAAAATTGCCTCTGTTGCATGAAGAAGCTCAAACAAGATCACGTTTGGACCTTTTTTATTTTTATATATATATACATCTAAATAGTATTGTATTATTAAATTTTTAAGATTTTAGTAAGTATTTTTCCAAAACTGATTTCTTTTACTTTGCCACTATGTCTCTATGTCTACTGTTCTCTTATAGCGGTAGCTGCTAAAAAATATCTTGGTTGGTCGGGTGTGCCAACAGATTTCCCTGCCTAATCTGGCATAAGCATTCAAATTTAAACTGTTGTAAAATCATCACAGTTCCACCATGCTAATTTTTTTTTGTTTTGCAGAAAAAGTAACAATTTTCAGCTATATTAGACTTTATTCAATCAAAAACTATGCAATCCAATATGGTGCTTGGTTCACTTTAACGTGTTTTAGTTGCTGCGGAAAGCATCCGACCTGATTTTCCATCGGAATCCTGTGTCTTTTGGACTTTGTCTGCTGACATGGCATCCCAGTCTACTTGAAAGGGGTCATCAAGACATTTAAGTTCCAGGGTCCAGAGATACTATCCTCTACAAAGTAACTCACCCGATCTCAGGTTTTTCGTAATGTTCATGTCTGGAGAAAGTGCAGACAGCATAATTCGTGGTATGCCAGCCTCCAGCAGCTGTTCACTAATGATGCAACCTTCATAAATTAGCGCATAGTCGTCCATGAAGGTGAATTTATACTAATGTAAAAGTACAATGAGTGGATTAATGATGTTATTTGCTGTAAGTAGTATTGCTTTGTTGATGTTTTTGTTGCTACCTCTATGCCTTTCTTTGACTCTGCCCGTCTCTTTGTTTCTCTGTTGCAAACAGTTGATGACACTCTT
This sequence comes from Orestias chungarensis, assembly GCA_032876305.1. Taxonomy (NCBI): domain Eukaryota; kingdom Metazoa; phylum Chordata; class Actinopteri; order Cyprinodontiformes; family Cyprinodontidae; genus Orestias; species Orestias chungarensis. The sequence continues at coordinate 761,216 of JAVLVB010000239.1, read as the reverse complement.
AAGCGGCCACTTCACGTACTACTGAGCACATCCTGTTTTAAGCCTAGCAGTAGCGAGTTACTGTTGATTAAGTTGATGGGTTTCGTCTCTGTCTCATGGCGTCAAAACGTAAAGAGCAGGATTGTGATGATGACAGTTTGAAAACCACTTCTGATTAGACCAGCAATGCTATTGGTTGATTCATTGAGCAAGCAGTTGTTGTGGATTTAGCTGATAAGCCCCTTGTTGGAGAGCAGCAGCTTATGCAGGAGTGCTTGGACAGGTGCATTCAAAAGTTAAGAGAAGGCCTTCTTATATTCAACTGTAAAGGTTTAAGCGCCACTGACGTTCGTCCTAAAATGGAATAGAAACCTTGAATATCCCTTACATGTTGAAAGTACCAGCGTTTGGATTCTGCATGTGTGGAGAAAATCCTCATCTTGTATGTTTAGAATAAGACAGATTTTTCAGGCAGTTCAACTACAAAGAGCAATAAATGGGGTCATAAGAAAACAATGGCAGACTGTAACAACAGTTTTCCAGTCTACAAGTGCCAAATATTTATCCTACTGGGATGTCCGAAGTGGCCATTATGACTCTATGATGGGCTAACAAATATGCAAAGTGAACCATTTAGCCCCACCATGACATGCACCATATTGTTGTTAACAGTGGCTAAACATTACATCATCAATAAAACTGGCAGCAACATTCAAGCCCAAAACAACACTAATCTAAACTTCATCAAACTAGCATGCACTTTAGATGAAGAGCAGGTTTGATTGATCATTGTTCTTTGGTTTCCCAGCTGTTTTCCAGCGCCATCAGTGTTGGACATTTGCATGTCTGTGATGCATCATTGCTCCAAAGCTGTAAATCCACATTATTGTATGTGTGTAACCTTCACTGGATTCGTTATCTCTATGTTCCACTTACTGAAAGCTTTTCAATATTGATTTATCCTTGCTGACTGTTTGGTTGAAATTTAGGTTAAAAGTGCTATAATAAGCCTTTCTAAATATATAAAGTAGCTGGGTCCTCTGCACAGTATTTGATTTTGGTATTTGGAGGTCTAGATAATTATAGAGGAAGCGAAAAATAAAAGTAGTTTTAGAAGTTGAAATGAGTACTTTTTCTTCTTTATTTTCTTTACTTGTGTCCTGCCACCCCTCTTTACCTGTGTCTTAAATGTCTCCCCTCTTGTGTACTTTATTTTTTAGTATCCTTCATTTTTTACCTATTATGTACCTCCTTTCTGCTTTTCTTCCATGTGTGGTTTTTGTTTGTGGTGTCCTCCTCTATATCCCGCTTTTTGTTTTGTGCCTTATTTACTACTTTGTGATTTTCTTCCTTCCTTCCCTTGAGTCATTTCCAATGGTTTCATCCTTACTTGGAGCTTCTATACTTCCTTACTTCCAACATCCTACTGTGTTTGTTTATTCCTTCCTTCCTTTTATCCAAACTTTCCACACTACCTTGTCTGTCTTTATTCTGTCTTTCTTTCCTTGATCCATTTTTGTGACCTTCTTTTCTTTTTCACTCCGGTGTCCATTCTTCCTCTTTTCTTCCATTGTGTCAATTTTATTTTGAGTCCTACCTCCCTTCATCATCAACTTTATAAAGTGCTTTGACACCTGAAATACATGCTGACATCAGAGATTAACAAAAACATTTAAAAACAAGACAGAAAACCTTTAAAATGACGTAACAATGCTAAGTACTATATGCAACAATGTAAGTACATTAAAAACCCAATAAAAAACAATATAATCAAACGAAGTAGTAAAACAGAAAAAAATCAATACCAATCAAAAAGAAAGTAACATAAATGTCAGTTGGGTTGAAGGCTGATGAGTAACAAACACGTTTTTGGAGTGGTTTTTGAACTGACAGTGCAGGGTCCTGTCTAATAGGCAACATCAGAGCCTTCAATAACTTAGGAACCCCTGACTGCGAAGGCCCTTTTCCCTTTAAGGTTCTGGAGATCAATAGGAGTAGCTGGTCGGCGAACATGGGTGCCAAGCAGGATCATATTGATAGAGAAGCTTCGTTAAGTAAGGTGTTTTTAAGGTAAAACGCTAAAAACAAACAAAATGATTTTAACATTAACACCTAATTTATTTCCTTTTTATTTCTCCTTCCTTCTCTTGTTCCTTCTTTCGGTCTAGTTTTTGATATTTATAGGATGTATAAAACCAGCCACCTTTAAGATGGATGTAAAAGAGCAATGTTCTGTGCCTGATGACTTTCCTCCACGCAGGCATCAGCATGTTCTGCTGGTCGGACATGCAGGTGTACCTAAACGACCCTGACCTTGAAACACTTTGTGACAATGACTCTGGAGAACGGAGCCTATTTTAAAATACATTTTTAGAAACCTTGTATAACGCTGAAATTTACTTGATGCGTGTTGAAACCCTCTTCCAGTCTGGATGCCTTAAGCACTTCAGCCTTATTTGCATGTTGCCCTGGGTTTTTGAACAGATAAACGGTTGGTCTCCCAGCAGATCTCTGGCTCACATCCTGACGCCGTGTTGTTTAATTTGCTGTCGAGCTGCGTAACTCAACACGCTGCTCCTTTGCCCATGGCCTGCTCTTGAGTCTTTAGTACTGAATTGGAAAATGACTGGCTGTCGCTTGCACTGATGGCTCTCTTGACCTCCATAATGATAAACTTATAAATGACCCTGGTGGTAAAATTACCTAAGCTCATTGAGCTCCTGCAGCATCTCAGAACTGTAGTGTAAAACACAAATCAATGTTGATGGTGTGTGTGTATATATATATATATATATATATATATATATATATATATATATATATATATATATATATATATATATATATATATATAAACTATTATTTAAAAAAAATCTAAGGTTTCCCTGTTCAAGTCAATGTCGCCATTTTTAATTGATCAAAAACAGTAGCTCTGTAATTTAACAACTAAACAGTGAAAAAAAACTTTAGCAAAGCTAGTACAAAGTCTTCTAAAAGAGATTTATTTTACTTTTTATATTACATTTTTTTTTGGTGTAGGATGAGTCAAAAATAAACTAAACAGCAGTTAAACTGCTGTACAATTATCGTGTTTAAGCTATTAATACTTTCTAAGCCATTAATAAACAGTAATAATGCAGTTATAAATGACGTCTTGTATGTGAATGCAGTATCATTTATTATTTCAAAATTGGTCTCTTAGAGATATTTTCCCACACTTTAACTCCTAACTACATCTAGAAAAACCTACATCAAGTGTCAAACCAAGGAACACCCAGCAGCTTTCTATTTCCCGATGACAAAAGTGAAAATGTGCAACCAGCTGCCAAAGACATTCTTCATCCTCCATCCATTTGTATGAGAGGCTGTTTACAACAACTGAAAGTGAAGATTTAGCTTACTGTGAATCACCAAACTAATAATTGGTTGTGTAACCACTTGTTAGTGTGAAACCGGGATGGTGCTCACTGACTAGAGTGTTTGTGGTCATTGTCTCAATGAAATGTCAATTTCAATTGCGTTTCCTCCTTAGCGTAGGGAAACATGGCTACGTTCTGAGTCTATTAATGGTTTCTAAAGAGTTTACAGCTTCATTAAAGTAGTCTCTCTTTTGTATATCCCCAAGGATACGAATTTTTAAAGGATTGCACTTTCTGTAAGGTCTCACAGTTTACAATAAGTATCAGAGCAAAACGTTTTTATTGGAAAAGGAAATATTCAGTAATGATATGCAACAGAGCGAGTGATACAGCAGTGTCTGTCCTCTGCACTGCTTCAGGTGTCTGGAGGCGTTCTGCATCTACGGCAGCGTGGGTCAAGTGGAGGAGCCTTATGTTAGCATCACCAGGAAGAAGCAGATGCCCCGCGAGGGTCAGTCCGAGGAAGTGGAGCGGCAGGTGGGGCAGGCCGAGGGGAAGCTGTTCACACACCGAGCGGCGTTCTCCCGTTCTTCTGTGATCCAGGCCTTCCTCGGATCGGCCCCCCAGCTCACCCTGCAGCTCTACATTTGTGTGCTGCAGCGGGAGGTGTCCATTGGAAGAGGTGAGGAGGGGGAGGATGAGGTTTGCTGGTGGGCGATTAATGCAAGTCTGTCACAAGTGTACCACAGTGTGGGCTGAGCTGGATATTGACTCAACGAGGAGTTATATAACAACCTAAATGATACAGATAATCAAAATGCTGCTTTTCTCTTCCAATGCCTCTCAGGTAATGCAATATAATGCATAGTTTTCAGAACAATAAAGTACCATTTTCATGTGTTAATATTTCTGACATTGACTCACCCATGTTGAAGAAGATTTTACCCTCCACTATGATTGCTTACGTTGATCAGAAAAAAACCCTGAAATTTTTGGAAGAAATTACAAATTCCTAGTAATATTATGTAGTAATACAAAGCCTGACTAAAGTCTTTTTGAAGTCCTTTCTTCATGCAACAGTTCAGTGCTTGTCTCGAACGCGGACGAGAACTTACAAATTTATTTAAAATTACTAAGAGGGGCACATTGTGTAGCTCTGTTGACTTGCTGCAAGAAAGCTCCGGGTTGGATTCCACCTTGGGCCTCTCTGCAAGGAGTTTGCATGTTCAAGCATGGGTTCTCTCCGGGTACTCCGGCTTCCTCCCACAGTTCAAAAACATGACTGTTAGGCCAATTAGGTACTCTAAATTGTTCTCAGGTGTGTGTGTGTTTATGTGTGAGTGGTTGTTTGTCCTGTATATCTTTGTGATGGACTGGCGACCTGTTCAGGGTGAACTCCCGGCTCTCGCCCATTATGACCATGATATAGGCACCAGCAGGACCCCCATGACCCCACAAGGATAAGCGGGTTAGATAATGGATGGATGGATGATGGGCAAGTAAACTCAGTGAATTCTCCTAAAAATAACTAAACCTAATAATAAAAAAAAAGCACAAAACTAAAATGTCAAAAAGGTTGTATTAAAAAAAGTCCACACTATAAAAGACATTTTCATAATTTTTTTTTAAAGACACTATTTTAAGAGTGTTTTTGTATGCGGTGCCTTTTTGAGACTAATCTGTAATGATTTGAGCTCAGTTGGATCGATAAAGTTTGGAATATTGTAACTCTGCTTTAAACTTTTCCATCACTTGCTCTCTGATCTGTTTGCTGCTATTCTTTGGTTTAAATTATAAAGTGGTTCAGTAATATCCTCCAACCAACCTTAAAAATAGAAATAAAATAAGTAAAATGATAGAACGTTCCCGATGCACAGCAATGCCTGGCATGTTGGTGATGGTTTTGCTGAAACAAAATAAGAAAAAGAGTCTGAAGTCCAGATTTAAAAAAACAAAGTAGTCTCTCCATTTGCATAATCTACTTCTGTGTTTTTTCCTCGTTTAGGTACACTGATGGTGATCTCCCTTCTTTCCATTGTGTATGGAGCGCTGCGCTGCAACATACTGGCCATCAAGATCAAATATGATGACTACGAGGTGGACATCCAACCCATGGCGTACCTCTGCATCTTCCTGTGGAGAGGCTTTGAGATCGCCACACGTGTGGTGGTCCTGGTTCTGTTCAGCTCCGTCCTGCAGCTCTGGGTCCTGCCGCTGGTTTCCCTGAACTTTTTGCTTTTCTTCTTCTACCCCTGGATCCTGTTCTGGCAGAGTCACTCACCGTTCCCCGAAAACATCGAGAAGACCCTCACCAGGGTGGGCACCACCATTGTGCTGTGCCTGCTGACATTCCTCTACGCTGGCATCAATATGTTCTGCTGGTCGGCCGTGCAGGTGAAGCTCAACGACCCAGACCTCATCAACAAGTCCCAGAATTGGTATCGCATGGCCATCTACTACATGGTGCGGTTTGTGGAGAACGCCTCGCTGCTGCTGCTGTGGTACATCTATAAAACAGACTTCTACGAGTTCATCTTCGCCCCGCTGCTCGTGCTGCAGCTGCTGCTGGCCTACGCCATTGCCATCTTCTTCATGTTGATCTTCTACCAGTTCTGCCATCCGTGTAGGCGGCTCTTCTCCTCCAGCATGACGCAGGGCCTTTGGGATTGCTCCTCTTTCCTCTGCTACTTCTGCACCTCTGTTCCCCCCCAGCATAGCCCGTTGGGGAGGACCGCACTGGAGACGTCAACCCATCAAGGACCAGCCAACGACCAAGTTCCCGACACAGCCAGCGACTGCGCAGACGACAGTCCAAATGACACAACATACGATGTTCTCAACGACACGATCTGTGACATTCCCAATGTGGAAAATAGCATCAGAGGTGGAGTCAATGGGGATGTAAGCCACAGTGTCTCCTGCAATGTCTGACGCGTCACAGTTTGTCCCATATTGCCATTCAGCAGACTTTTCATAACTTTTAAAGTGCCCCACATGGCCCTCCGTTCAGTCTTGCATTCCTCAGATTTCATATCAGTCTCTGCTTTCAACAAGGAGGAACGTATAGATTCATTCTGACTGCTAACGAAGGTGATGATCTCCGATATTGTCCGTCAACACCTTCCTTCCTTCAGCCTTTAGAACATGCAGAGTAAGCATCACATAGAGCCAGTGCATTTAATCTGATTGTATTAGTGTTCCCTTTTGGCACGGATGCATGCAGATGTCCCGCCTCAGCTGAGGTGCAACAATTTTTAAGAAGAATGTGTCATTTTGTATGGCTGCAAGCAATCAGCGCTCTTTTTTTTGTAACTCCAATAAGAGCTTTATGGTCATCACACACTGCTTCTTTGATGTGTTCATGCTTGATGAGATGTTTTCTCTGCATAACCGATAAAGAACAACTTTACACGCTACTGTAAAGCGCAGGCATTTCCGAGAAGAGTAATGTGTATTTTGGACTTTGCTTTCCAAAAAAAAAAAAAAAAGGGGGGGTTTTGTGTATTTTTGCTCAACAGTCAAGCGGCAGCCATAGTGATGTGAAACACTGCTTTTCTTACATTTTGAATATTTAGTGCACAAAAAAACAATCAGCAAATAATTTGTTTTCAATCCTAAATGTAACTTTGCATTAGGGAGAAATAATGCCAGTGTGCTGGTTTTTGCACCTTAATGGAAGAGGAACTGGCTGAATGCTTCTGTTTGTACAAATGTGCAGAATTTAATGCCAAAACATTATTTCTGACACTTTAAAATAAAGTGCAACAAAAGATAAATGCCTTGTTAGAAAATAAATCTATATTTATATGTGAAGTCTGCACTAACGCCTGTCTGTATGTTGTATTGTGATGACATCTGGTGGCCAATCATGCAAACTGCAAGTGTTTTCTTTTTGTCAAAGGGATAAACAACAAACGAACAAACAAAGCAGGCACAAATAAAATACTTTTATTGAACATCTGTAGTTTTGATGCTCAAGCCACAAAGTGAACAAACTTCTTAACTGCAAATACAATCTACTGAAATGTCAATATGAACACTAGGTAATAAATAACGACTTCATAAAACAAGACTTTTATTCTATACTCTACCCATTGCGCTAAATCAGGAATCGTAATCTAAGCTTTGAGCTAAACGTTTATGAGGTATCATGGCGCAGAAATTTAGCAATTGCTAAGTATAAATAAAAACAACGTACAACTACTGCAAATAGGATTGGAACTAAATAATGTTGCCGGATAACATTTATTTAGACTGATATTAGATTCTACCTGCCTGGTTTTCTGAAAATAATCTTCATCCACATGGACATCAGTTCGCACACACAGAACTGCCTGCGGGAGGAAATGGAGCCCTGGGAGGATTTGGTCTCAGGACCCTGTGTGACTTTGAGCGCGGCTGCAGAGCTGATGGAGCTTGGAGGGAGAGCGTCTGCGGCTCGCCTTCGCTGTCACATTGCCACAGCAAACACGCTGACCACACAGTACATGGTGCGGTTCTCCCACCGAATGGTGCAGCTGCCTGAGAATGCATAGGCGCACATCCTAATTGAATTTATTACATTTTACCTTTATAAACACATATTAGGAAAAAAAAAACTTTGAAAAATATTTTATTCAACAAAACAAAATCCACTGACATTAAGAACGAATATGAGGGAATTTAAACAGTGACAAACCAACAAGCTGATTATACAATAAGTAATATTGCCTCAATAAACCAATCACATCAAAGTGGCCAATCCACATAAAAAACTAGAAGCTAAGAATAACGCGTTACCCTCGTGAAAATGTTAGGATTAGCATTTAGCCTGTTTAAGTTCACCCTTGTCATCAGGTGTTGTGAATTTAATTAATATAATATAAAGTTCAGCTCTCCTTGCAAGGCTTTCCTGACATTTGCTCATGCATAAACCTTAGGTAAAGCCACAGTCTGCAGAGAGGTTACACAGGAGTAAAAATAATAATCTCATTGTTCAACTTTCCTTTTCTGATAAGAACAGAAGAAGTAAAACAAGACATGCTAGAGACTGAAACAATTACTGGTTGTAATCTCTACATATCTGTTATACTTTGACGCAAAGACAAAAAACTGTTTAAATAAAACTTACGTTTTTTATAAATCCAAAATTCTTACTGAGAGTTTTGTTATAGTTTAATGGAAGCAAATTCAAACTACCAGGCCATGAATACAACGTTTTTTTAGGTAAACAATAATGAGCTTTATCACAGGTAAGTAAACATGGTGGAGGCAGAATAATGATCTGGGCTTATTTTAGAGCTGGAAGTTTTGCCATGTAGGATCAACAATTTTGACTATCAGTCAGTTTTGGACCTAAACTTGCAGGTGTCAACGAAAAAGCCTAAGATGAAGAGGAACTAGTTTTGTTATGCACTCAACCATAAATCCCATCTTAACAAAAGAATAAATTCACAATTCAATTGGCTGGTGTTAGGCTCCTAACAAAGAGGACTGCCTGCAGAAACTGCAACAGATGGTGTAACCATAATCGTTTTTTGAGTAGGTTGTAGACCACTATATTGTCTCATGTCAATCTTTAAAAAAAACTATGAGCCCTACAGCATGTTAAACCTCTAATTTACATAGAGGTATGTGGGTCATACAGGTGAATGGAGAAGCTCACAGATGCTTTAACGGGTCAAATCTTTTGTGTTTCTGCCCTTTGTAAATTCAAAAATTAGCCCAAACATATAATTCGACAACATCCAACCTACTTTAACGTGTTAATAATAACAATTCAAGCTACCGAAATATCTGCAGACGTATTGATCCCGCAGGTTTTTCCTCATTACCGCCCATTCTGTGTTGCGACTACATGTTTACTGCAGATAACCAAGATTTGGTCAGTCAGGTCTGACTGTCATATATAGTGAAGTTAAACTTTATTTAAATCAGATAGAAACCCAGCTCTGTATTGTGAAAATTTTAGTTACTAAAAAATTTGAGCTTTCAGACACAATCTAGAATGAGCAGCTCCGATGGGTCAAGCTGCAATCTGCAAATTACTACAGGCAGGCTGTGAAATTATCCCTGTCTTTTTGATAGTTTATTGTAAATTAAACATTTTTGGTTGAAGCTATGGAGTAAAATAAAAAGAAAAGCTTGTTTAAAGATTAATACATTGTTTCAAATCATATACATTTGGATCCTTTGATTTCAATGGCTCACCTTTCAATTGAAATAGCTTAATGCTTTGGAATTACTATGAGCTGATAAGAACAAAGCCAGCTTTGCTGCCGCCTACCGTCTGTGGTTGTGTCCCAGTAGCAGGAGTTGGCTGTGTGGAGACCTGCACCGCTCTTCTGCATGATGGTACAATTCACTGAATCGCAACAGACAAGTGTTACACGCATGCTAATTTTAACGTCATATATTTAACCAAATACAAGCTCTCTGCATCATCACAGTTGAAAATTGTGAATAATTGGCTCACGGATGTATTTGAAGGGGCGACCCTGCTTCACCAGGTGAGTAAGTGAATGCTCCACAATATTGGCCGTCCACTGGTTCACTTTGTTGTGGTTATAGTCTGTTCCACCAATCACGCCTTCAATACACTGGCCAAACAACAACCAGGAAGCTGTTCACAAATGTTACACGTTGCTTGTTACTCATGACTTAAAGTTTATTTGATTTCTAAAACACGTACCTCTTTTACCAAGACACTTGTTTCATCAGAGTTGAAGTTTCCCTGCAGGGTTTTTTATTTATTTTTTTTATTTTTTTGAGGGAGAAAAACAAGGCAAGTAAGCATCGTGTTGGTTTTGCATTACAGCAGACCTCTCGTTTATCGCTTTGTAATTTTGGTCTGCCATTTCCTTAAAGCACATTCAAAGTAATGGTAGGATAAGTTTAATGTCATATCAACAACAGCTATCACTGCGACTAACATATTTAATACAGAAAAGTAAATAAATGCAGAAAAAATGACAAGTTCTTCAGATGTGGAAAACCTGTTTTTAACTATGTGGAATATTTTAAGTATATATGAAATAAATGTATATATATATATATATATATATATATATATATATATATATATATATATATATATATATATATATATATATATATATATATATATAATATATATATATATATATATATATATATATATATATATATATATATATATATATATATATATATATATATATATATATATATATATAATTTATGAATATATAACTGAATACACAGATTTAGGGTATTGAAGCACTGCATTGATCTTACGTTGCTCAAGTGTTTGATTACAAAAGTATGAATACCACCAGAAACAATTACAAAGTTCAAAACCATCAACCCATTTTAATAAGAGACTTCTATTTAATCCAGATGTTTAATTCAAATTTAGTCTATCGGTTTATCTATCGGTTTTA
>JAVLVB010000239.1:685801-750378 GCA_032876305.1 Orestias chungarensis | reverse complement strand
ATATATATATATATATATATATATATATATATATATATATATATATATATATACAATAAATATAACAGATTAAATAAGTGTCCGGTTTTACTGATTTTACTGTCTTATTATCTATTTTATTTAAACTTGTTATATCAAAATTTTACCCTACATTAATAAATATAAAAAAATCTTATATTTACTTATATTTACACCCTTTTTAAAATTAAAAAGGGGAGGTCAGTAATTGACCCACGGATTAATTTTAAAACTCTAATCTGAGAGATTAGCAGGCCAAAAAAAAAGGAATTCACTGCATTTGGGAAGAAAACAATAGATGCAAAATCCAGTAATTCTGTTTATTTGCTGACTTTAATTTTGCTTTACATGTATAATCCCTTAATTATTGGATCTGTCACACGGATTATTTCAACATGCCAGACTTCAAACAAAGAACCCCACCCAGCAGCTAACCTCGCTAGCAGCTATAACTGCTTCAACAAACCAACACCGCTCTTAACAGTCTTCGACCTTTTCCTGAATGTTTAGGAAATAAAATAGATTTACATCATCTCCAGAGGTGAATTCCTCCATCCTGTCAGCTCACAGAACTCCGCCTGTCTCTTCCTTTGATGATCTCTGATCTCTGTTGTTGTGGTTCCTGTTCAAGCTCTTCTTCGGTGGTATTTAAAACGAGTGTTGCCACCACCTGGCGGACCACAGCGTTACTGCGCCATCTTTCATTAAAGGTTTAGGGATCTCATTCTCCCTTATGTTTTAAATGGAAAATGATTTGGGTAGTAAAAAGGAATCAAAATATTTGTACCGATTAAATACTTGTACTAGCTGTTAAAAGCATTTAATGCTTTAAATAAATAAATAAATAATAAAAAATAATAAAATAATAAAAATAATAAATAAAGTTGTTGCAGATTGGACAGAAAATGGAAGATCATGATCACCATCAGCAGACTGTTCAGTTGTGCTTTAACACATAACCAGTCTGCGGTTATGTGTTTTTGACTATTACTGCTACTACCCTGAGTTTTGTACTCATTGTAGTCATATCGATTTTATTATTCCTTATTATAGTTAATGTGTATTTAAAAGAACAATGATCTGAATGAGTCTTGTTGCTGATCACATTTATACTTTCATCGTTTCATCGTCGTTCCATCCGAAATGGTTTAGTGGCTCAGAGCATTTTTGTTTAGCTGCAAAGCCAACAGCGGAGCTACTGATCCTGTTCGCTCCATTTAAAAAAATGTTATTAACAAAGTAAACATACACCTAAACTAACATTTTGTGTGTGCTTTACTGTCAGTGCTAAGTGAGACACCCAAGTATGTGTTGGTGTGTGTGCGTGTATATATATATATATATATATATATATATATATATATATATATATATATATATATATATATATATATATATATATATAATGGTGTTTATCTATGATTCTATCTATCTATCTATTTATCTATCTATCTATCTATCTATCTGTCTGTCTATCTATCTATCTATCTATCTATCTATCTATCTATCTATCTATCTATCTATCTATCTATCTATCTATCTATCTATCTATCTATCTATCTATCTATCTATCTATCTATCTATCTATCTATCTATCTATCTTTCTATCTATCTACCTATCTATCTATCTATCTATCTATCTATCTATCTATCTATCTATCTGTCTGTCTGTCTATCTATCTATCTATCTATCTATCTATCTATCTATCTATCTATCTATCCATCTATCTATCTATCCAGATGTGTGAGTGTAAATCAATCAGAGCAGAGCTTTAAGAGAACTATATTAGATCAGAGCTCAACAAACGAGGTTAGTTCTCATGTACCACAGCAGCAAACTAGATCAATACCAGCTGATCTCATCTGTGTGTCTGTTTCTCTAAAATGACCGGTGTCTCATCCAGACCTCTGAAGTCCCCACGGTCACCGGCACAGCCAGAATACCCGAGGAGGGCAGCAGGGAAACCCGCGACATATGATGCGAGCCGTGACAATAAGGGAGATTCCCCACCTGCTACATACAAGGAAATCATCCGTGCAATGATTATCAAACATGGGGAGAACATCTGTCGCATTGGCTGCAAAAAAAAAGGAAAAAAAAAAAAAGAAAGAACAAAAGGAAAGAATCAGTGAGTTTAGCACGCTCCCTCCCCTATACACACGCGCGCACACACGCACGCCACGCCCCCTCTCGTCGGGAACACCCTGGCTGTGCAGCTCAGCCTCCAGACGTCGCTGAGACGCACCGGCAGGCGGACTCGCTCAGCAAGGTTCCGGGACTGACTGGCCAGGCTGTAACGCTCTCTGCTGGAGGATCCCCGCAGCTCTGCGCCAGGTAAGCCCCCCCACCCCACCACCACCACCACCATCCATGTCTGTAGGTCAGCCTGCTGCAGCTCCTGCTTTATTCTCTATTTCTTGTGTGTTATTTCATGTTTTGGGTACAGCAGGAAAGGATGGGAGGAGAGATGTTGGGGTGGGGGGGTGGGGGGCGGTTGGGGCTTTCCATCCATCATCACGACCTCTATGGACCGGGAACACATTGCTGAGAGCAAACAAGCCACTTCCCCTGCAAAGTTAGTCTCGTTTAGACAGGTGCAATGCAGCAGGAAGGTTTCTTTTCCTGCTCTCAGCCGCCTCCACCGATTCTGTAAGCAGATTTTTTTAAATTGCGTTAACAAAGCACAGATCTTAAGCACTTTAACTTCTTGCAAGCTGATGTTTCATTAAATGATCCAAACTGATTTGAATGCCAAGTCAAGAAGTGACCACTGTAAAATGCTGGCCCTGCTCATGGATTCACCAGGATGTCCCGGCTCTCCTGAGGTGTTTCTGGAAAAGGTTGTGCAGCTGCAGGGCTTGTTTGACTGTGTGTGACACAACGCTCTGTGCACTCCGGTTACACCGGGGAGGATAAAGGCTGACCTCGTTCCGGTTCGCAAGGTTTTTTTGTACAGATCTGCAGATACGATGGTGTGAGATACAGATGTGTGCAGTTTTTGTTTTTTACTATTTCAGGCAAAAATTTGGATTTTTTTCAGTTGAACCAAAGATTTTTTGTGAATGTATCATATGCAATTAAACACGTAAAGATTTTTATCTGGTTTAAAAAAAGAGCCAGAATGAATCCAAAATGACTGAACAAGGTTAGAGTTTTTTTAGTTGCCCTGCAATCTCTTGACTGAAACTGGAAAAAACTGCATTTGCTAGATTGTCTACATTTTGTGTTAATGTATGAGTTGTGAATGAATAAGGGATGTTTCTTCATATATACACGCTTTTGGCATCGAGCACTGATCAGTAGCCAGCCAGAGCTTCCAGGGTGATGTAAATTTATTTTACAAAGACTTATCCAGCTTTTCCAAGCAGCTATTACGATTGTCAGATGCATTTGGCTGCTTGCCTAAGTGGCTACTTACACTGAGAGAGTCGCCACAGAAAACATGTTATTGCAGTAAGAGAAGTGTGTGTAAGAATAGCTCAACCTCAGCCAGACAGGATGGAGAGCTTCTGCGGACAGCAGCTTTCAGGTGTGGTGGCAGATTCTTGGTTTGATTTGTGTCAAGACTTTGACTAGGCCCTTGTGAAGCGTAAACATGCATTAATCTGAACAGTCACGTTGTAGCTGAAAGCTAAATCTTTTGTCCAGTCTTATTTGCTTTGTAGGCTTTGCAAAGTGGTTTGAAAAAGTTTGTTTAATGGCCTTTAATGGTTTTATTCAGACCCATCACAGGTTTGGACACAGTTGGATTGCAAATCTTTGAAATTTTTGGAAATAAACAATTTTTCTCGCATTTATTTAGGTTTATAGTAAAACAAAAAAAGTAGGAAATTACTTGCAATGTAAAGAAGGTTAAGGACTTGAATACTTTTGTATTGATTGTCCTGAAATTGCTTGTAAATTTTTCTCTTTTAGTTGGGAAGAGTATCTCTTCTAAAATTTATACTGAAGTTAATTTCAAATGCAAGAAGCCACAGTTCGGTTTAAGGTATCCTATTATACTGCAATTTGCACAGTGGCACTCTTCCAAATTGGTTCATTTGGCTTCCATAAGCAAAAAAGATGCCAAATCTGCTGAGGCTGTTTTTATCATTGTCACAGGAATACCTCCCTAATGATAACTGAGCCTTTGCACAGAACTCAGGCTGGATGCAGGAGGAGGGGGAACAAATGGATGAATAAAGCAGGAGAGAAAGCCGGCGAATGCAGGGATTCCCTAATTTCTGCACATGCAGGCAGCAGGGCTCAGGCAGCAGAGCGAAAAGAAACCCCTGGGGAGTGCAGTCACACAGCATTAGAGGGCTGCATCTCCACGATGAGGCGACAGAGAATAGAGCTGCTTGAGCATGGAAACGTGTGCACGTACACCGACAGACATAGATGCAATATTATGGCAGACATTTCAGGCAGGAGCTCAACCTGACAGACTGATACTCTGTCAGGTGTTACAGGCTGTAGTGTCTCTCAGGTCAGAAGTCTTGGTACTTTCTGCTGTTTAAGTAGCCATAAAAAATCAGTTATGTTTACATAAGTGCAAAAATTATAGTAAATATGAATAAAACCTTATATGTACTGCGCTGCAATATTATGACAAAGCAAGTTCTGTCTAATTAGTAATTTTTTCCATTAGTACAAATATTTCCAGACGATGTAAAGCTAAATCAAACCTTGAATTGAAGTGCTTGTCTGTTAAGAAGAAATTGATCAATTATGGGTCTGAAAAGAGGCAAATTTGTTGCTGACAGTTTAAAAAAAAAAACTTTTTACGAACATTTAAAAGTGCAAAACGAATTAATTTTTACTCAAAGGCAAGAATTCATGTCGTACTCGAAACGTGACATACCATTTTAAAGCAACACTAAAGAAGTTTCAGTTTTTAAAGATTTTGGCGGCCAGTGTGGACAAAAGCGGTAGTGTTTTGCCTGAAGGAAGATTGCATTTCCCATGAGGACCAGATCCCCTGATCTCCCGTTCACCTGCAGTTGGATGGAAATACATTTCTGTTTCCAGTTGTGGTGTGAAGGATAAATAGTGATTGTGTAATGAATCTAGTCATATAATAATGTTGAAAATAAGAAACGGGGGAAGTAACCAATGCAGTAAAGCAGTCAGCACATTTGCAGTTGTTTTGTGTGTGAGGGTTCCTCCCACCCTGCTCAAAGTTGCTTAGTGCCGGTTAAAGCGATACGAACAACCTCAGGGTCTGAATTGAATGACAGAGGTGTCATTCAATGTGGTGCAAATTGAGGTATAATCCCAAAATTTATGAAAGTATTTTAAACTCAGAGTTTATTCTTGTAATGCACCGAATTTCTTAGCAGTCTAGAGTAAAGGTAACTTAAGCAGTATTTTGTCTAAGTGTCTAAAGTTGCAATAAAGATTAATCCATGAAACTCATTTGATCACAGTCTTGCTTCACTTTATGTTTTGATACTTTGTGGTGCTTGGCTATTAAATAATTACTCTTTTAAGCAGGCATCTATTTTCACACCCTACATGTTTTGGACATTTACATACTATGGATAATATCTTGTAACAGACAGATTACATCCAGATTAAATCTGCTGAAAGCCTTAGCTTCTGCATCCATGCAAATTAGAGCTGCTGCATTGAATAACATCTGATCCCTGGAGTGCAGTGTTTTGTGGGGTTTCCCTCCTCCCTCCCTCCTACTATCTCTAATGCTGCTCCCATCCATAGCTTCACAAACCGTGCTTCATACTGCTTTACATACGGCTTAAAGCTCTTTTTGGCGTCAGAAATATATCACAACTCCCCCCAGTCTGGGCAGCAGTGAGGCAATCAGAGGGAAACATATAGTCACAACAAGCCTGCACAAAAAAAATATATTACTAAAAGCAGAAATGCAATTTGGAAGCGACACTTGAAGAAAAGATTCAGCTGAGCAATAGATTGCAGTTATGTCAGAGGGCGCTGCTTCTCTCTTGCCCTCCTTCAACCTCCAATATTGGGACACTTACCTCCATATAGGTGCCTTGTCCAGCAGATGTTAAAATGAGCCTCTGTGGGATGATTTTATGCCTAAACCTAAATCTAAGTACATGCAGATATATAGGAGATCTAAAATGCTTTTGTATGCGTATCAGGATGCACTGAGTGGAGAAGTCAACACAGCTCTGTACACTTCAACACGACCATTAATTAGGTTCTCTATGGGGTCGTCATGCAATAATGTGATGTTTAATCAAGACACATTTGAGGAAAGATCAAAAGAAGCAGTAATGGCATTAATGAATGTGTGAAAATAACTTAAAATAAACCAAAATATTACGGAAATAAACAATGAAGCTATGAATAAATATTAAAAAAAAACATCCAGTCTGAAATAATGTTATATGTGATCAGATAAATAAATATTTTTGTTTGAATAATAAATGTAATAATTTATTTATGAAATAATAAATCACACATGTAATTCAAAATTAATATGAACCCATGTTTATGCAATCTCTGTTCCTATCTCAATAATGTCTAAGGTGCTATTTCTGAGTATTCATAACTGGGCACTTAAAGTAGGGAAAGATCATCCAAATGACCAAATGTATTATTTTTAAAAAGAGTTTAAATTCATCTGATATTTAAAAGTCTACCAAATGTTGCACCTAGTTATTTTCTATTGTAATATTTGACACTTTAAAACCAAAGCTGCGATTGTGATTTAACACATGGTGTAACGTTACAATAAATATATTTTATATGAATAAATTTGATGTAAAACAGTTAGTTTAATCTAATTTCATGAATTAATCTTCCAGTGGAGATTAATCTAGTAAAAGAAAACTTCAAATGAAATTGTGAGCCTTTGGTTAAGGAAATAGAAAATTACTATTTAGACTATTATGGTGAGATGCTCATTTGAATAAACTAAACATCAAACACTTTTGTTTTTTTAAGTTGTGGAACATTTTTGATAACTTTCGAGAAATAAAATATTAAATATTGTTAATAATTAGAAGGATGCTGAGGTCAGAACATTATATGTTTAAATGTACTTGAGATGTACTTTATTAATAGTGCTCTGTAAAGAAACCTCAACACTACTCAGAAGGATTTCTGTGCACGAGAAGTTATGCAAAAAGCCCTGCGATCAAATTAAATTCAGGGTTGAAAGCCAGACGTGTTTTTTTTTTATTCAGTTCAAAAGCTTTTGTGCGACTATCCTGACATCCCAACACACCGTCATGTTACTCGGTCTGATCACACTCCTCAGACTTTGACTCCGAAGATATGAATATCTTCTTATTTCTTGTCATGGCATTCTGCTCCTTCTTCTTTATCTCTTCATTGCTAGATTTGATACCAAGGCTTTCAATGAAGGTCAATAAATATATAAAGCATTTATGTTAAAAAAATGAATAAAAAAAAACAAAAGTTTAAAGATGTTAATATTTTGTCAAATGTTTAAAAATATATATACTTTCAAAAGATCAGACCTGCTTCTTTGAGAATGTCATTAAGTATGAAAAATAATTGATGGAATTAAAAAAAAATCTAAATTTGCATCTTTTATTCTTTCAAAATTATCTCTACTTTCAGTAGAAGCCATAATCAGTCTCACCTTTATTTGTTCTAAAGAGTAAATATTGCTCTCTGTCTGAGTTTATTTACCATCCTCCAACCTCATAAGACTTTAAAGTGATCCTGGTTTTTCATTTCCCTGTGCCTCTTTTTCTAACTTGGCTTTTATTTCTGTTATTAGGACAAAAGATTAAGACATTTAATTTATTTCCTAACCTGTAATTGGTCTGTCTGTTGTTTTTGGAAGTGAATCCTTGTTAGTATCACCTGTTTTGTCAGAACTGAACTTACCGTATGTAGGATTTGACCTTAAACTATCAGATTGTTTATTGGTATAAAGACATAAAAAACAAAGACATTTACAGATGTAGTTGCTTTCACCATGATGATTGATAATTCAAGCTAAATGAAATGAAATGTTACTATGATAAGTAGTGCACCTCTATAAAAGGATCATTAATCCTATTTCTGGAGTGAAAAAGGTCTGAATTAGTTTAAAGAAGCAATACTCACTCCGATAAATCCTTCCTTTGCTCTCTGCCGTGTTTAACATCTGTCTGTAAACCAGCCTGGATAAAGGCTGTCATGTATAAATAATTTGCCTGTGATAGGGAGTAAAGCTATGCAAAACATTTAAGTCTCCCTACTCGTACACATAAGGTTAATTGTTCCGAAACACATTAAGATGAGACAAATATAAGAAAGATTGCTATGAATATTCCAGTAATTATATTTTCTGTGCTGGAACAAATGTTTCTGAACATATGGTAAATGTTTATTTAAGTCAGATGATGTAGCTCAGCTTTAGTAGTTTATTTCCCACCTATGTTTTGGTGTGCTGCTATTTATTTGAGTAAATACATGAGAAGAATTAAAACCGAACATCACAATTTTATTTTATTTTTGTTGGATAGATTGGGGGTCCGATGGATGTCTTTGCTCTGTTAATTGATCCACTTAAAATTTCAAACAATTCATAAAAAACAAAGGAGACTTTCTAACCCTAACATCTGTGAACAGGCCATGCAGCTTCTGACCACAGTTATTTGCTGTGTAGGCCTTCTTCCCGATAATCCAGATAGAAAAAACAACAAAAAAAACATCTATTTTATTTGCCCAGTGCCATGTTTGACATGTTTCACCCACTGTTCTTTTATCCAAATATTTGTTGTTCTTCCGAATCCCTGATGCATTTCAAATAAAACAACTCACAGTCCCATTCTCAGACCATTTGTTTTTCAACTCCTGCGACCAAAGTTTCGTTTTCTCGGAATCAAGGACTTTCCAAATAATAAGGAAGCAGAGACCAAATGAGGAGGCCAAACAAGTCTAACATAAAAGCACAGCGAGAAACATCCAAATGATCAACACACTGCTGACTAAGCTGCATTTAGATAGCATTGCTGTAATTAGCATCTTAATAATAATATTCATTTCTATTTTTTTATCTGCATCTATAATTAGCATTTTTGTAACTAATAGCAATATTGATTATTGGCTCTACAGAGGTTTTTCCCACCAAACTGGTTTCAGTGCTAAGTTGATGCTAGTGGTTGCTTAGCAACATCTCGCCTCATGGCTCTATTAAACCATAGCTATTAAATGTATTGAAAAGCAGGCTTTCATGATGCAGCTGGAGGTGGGCTCATGGAGACAAACAACCAATCAAAGATGTGGCAGGCATCACATTTGAAACTGCACTTAAGTTTAGTTTTGATTTGTTCTTGTTACACAAAACCTCCAAATTCAGAAGGTCACACTGGCAGAGGAGTACCATAAACTCACAGTTTTTAGCTTCGCAGCTGCTTCTTTATTTATGGGTCAGTATGTTGGATTAAACAATTCGTTGCTAAATCTTTTCATAAAATCAATGTTGGCATGTTATCACAAATTTTTATTTATTTATTGCTCAAACCTCTTTGTCTGATTCCAGTTTACAGTCCTGCAGTAAGTAATGTTTAACACTACCATAGGTTGGTTAAAATAAAAAATTTAAATAAGCCTATTGATTTATTAGTTTTGGTATCCTTTTGCACAGATGATGAAACTCTGTGATCATCTTCACAAATTCAATATACACATGAGGATGAATGTGACATTTACAGAGGAGGCCAGACGTTGGAATTGAAACGAGCCAAATATATATTTCACCCTCTGTAAAGCCGAGCCAGGGCTGCACAACATCAGGAAAACATGCGGTATTTGTGATTTGAGTGTGCAGCACAGGTGTCAGTTGTGTTGATTGCAGTAGTGCAGCCCAGAGAATACTTGCATTTACATAATAATTATTGTTGTGGGAGCACTTCCTTGTGATATTTATAGCGCACACATTAACGTTGTGAAAAATAGATTTGTGACATATTGTGCAATAATAAGAAAGATGCCAGTGTTTTATTTTGTCTTAAGGGAATCATAATAGGTCCCTAACTTTGGTTATGTCCTTAAAGTATACCTGATTAAGTTTTAATTTGTGTAATATAGACATTTGTTCCTCATTGAGTTTTCTTGATACACAAAAACACATTGACGTGAGTACATTGCATTTGTTTATGCATATTTTTTCAGTACGAAGGGAAATTTGAAGATGATCAGGATGAACAACAATGACCAGATTTAAACCTTACAAGCCCCAAGTTTATTTTATCTTGCAGAGTCCAGCAAAACTAGTTAATGTCTGCATCCATTCATTTTTAAGTAGAAAGATTGATGAGTGTTAAGTGAAGGCAATAAGAATCAGCTTGATCATTTACAGGCTCTGACATGTGAGTTTTCTCTTTCTGACCTTTTTTATTTACACCTTTTGAACAAAATCATTTTTTCATTTAGACCTTCTTTTGTAAAATCTTGTTCAGCACAAACCAATACATCTTAAAACATACGTCAGACCCTGTTTAAAAGGCACTCATCAATCATAGAGTTTACTAAAACAGATCAGCCTACATTGGTGTCGATCTATAATGTTTTCTACTTTTACCACTGTCTATTATCACTTCTCTAGAACCCTCTAATCCCAACCCCTAAAGAAATGTGAACATATGATTGTTTTAGTTTGTTTTTATTGAGTCTTGCATAGGAAATTCTTATTTGCTCATCTTTTTTTTTTCATATTATACTTGTAAAGTTGTTAAAACGAAAATGTGTTTCTTGAGATGTGATGATGTGGCAGCAAGTTGGCTTTCTCTGTTGTTTTTCAGAAAAAGCTGAATGCGGCTGGTTCGCCCCCTCTGGTTTTACGCTGGAATAGTTTTGGTTAAGAAATAAATAAAACCTAATCAGAGCATTGACTCTCAGTCCCTTTGTTTCTCCTTCTTGAAGCTTTAATAACAGGGTATTTCACTGGTTGAGTATTAAATATTATTAACATTTACTAACCGAGCGAAGGCTCAGTCGTTTTTCATCAATCTCTTTGAAGTATATACCTAAAGCTAATTATAAATTCTGGATTAGCTCTGAACTTTAGATTTTTTTCCAGACGTGAGAATTCAGGGATTCTTTCTGGTTTTGATGAAGCAGAAATCAAGATGACCTTTCTGGCAAGACAGTCGAGATTTGATTATTTAGTAGCACCAGTGTTTTGGCCTGATATTTGGGCTGGTGTGAAAATGCTCAAAAGTATAATGACTTCTGTGAAAACCTTGTAACGCATATAAAGTGAAGTGTAGTCATAGGGAAAAATGTATATATGTGAATATGGAATGTGGTATATCCATGTTTTCACACGGTTTTCCCCTTGATCCTTCTAAATATATACGTGGTTCCCATTTTACGCAAGCGATCATATCTGCAAATATGCAATACACATGTTAAAACAGGGGAATCTCTTGAATACAGGTTGTTTTTCATGTAACTCACATCATTTTCCGTACGATGTGTGGTTTTCATATGGGAAGTTTCACATTTATTTCAATGTTTTTGTAACAAGAACCACATAGAAAAGAAAGTGTTCAGATAAAATCTGACAGCTTTTAAAAATCCCAGAAAACAACTAACTACCATGATTAAAACAAAACCCCATGCTGTGAAACTGTGAGAGAACCGTTTGTTTTTACCTAAAGATTTTCAGTCATTCATGAGTCTCGGAGGGTGAGCTGCCTCAGAATGTAACTATTGAACCGATTTGTCCCTGTAATTCCTCCATGTTTCACAAAAAAACATTCATATACTATTTAGTTGCTCTTCTGTGATTTATGCCAACATTTCCCTGAGTGGAGATCTGACTTTATTCCATTAACCTGCTGTTGCTTATTGGGAATAAAAGTAAATAAAGTACAATAAAAAAAAAAACAGCAGAGCAGCACATTGTCGTGGGGCTAGAGTTATGAAATATTCAGTTGTGCTAGAGAAAGAAGAGGGAGCTGAATGTAATCCGTAGGTCTTCTTCTATAGCTGCAGCAACTGCGTTCAAAGCTAAATCTAGGTTAATAAGATCCCGCATTGATCTCTGAAGCTCTTATGTATTGTTGTCTTTTTTCCGAAGCACTCTTACACTGGACTCAGTAAAAAACAGATGTGACTAGAAAAGTAAACCTAAAAGATTTTATTAAAAACTGTTATGATAAAACGTTGAAGACGCACTAGATTTCCAAAATCACTAAGATCTGTTTTTTTGATTGAACATGCTTCCAGCAAACAGATTTCCAGATTCTTGAACCGTCTCACAGTTTACACTCAGGCCCAAATGTGTGTGGAGCCAGCAGCAGACTGCAGCTTCCAGGCTGGACTCTGTTTTGGCAGAATAAATTGGCCAGTTTCAGACTCTGGAAGAGTCTGATAACACTGGAGACTGAGGGTGGAAAGGTCATCACTGGTCCTTGGTATCTCTGTCACGGCCTGGAGGAGGGCCAAGGAGGAGTCAAACAAACATGCTGATTTAATAAGACTGAAATAAGATAATGTTGCTTATTTGACTGTACAGTCGCAGATCTCACACAATGACAAACCTTGGCTGTAATGGAGTAAAAAAAAAACGTACTCTTCTTTTCAGAGGTAGAAAGTATTCCTTTTTTAGAGTGGCATTTCCATTATCCTACTGCTCAAGTGTGTTACCTCTTTCTGTTGCCCACTTTCACAGAGAATCACCATCAGAGTGTCCTCTGCATTTGATGCAGATCTTACTCAGGTTGGTCTTAAGTGACCTACTGTTAGAAACATTTAATAAAGTCTTTGAAACAACTGTTTGTTTGGGATTTTTAGGCACTGTCCTGGAGTTGGTAACTTAATCTAGCTTTTATCCAAACAGTTGCATGTTTATCGAAGCTCATTAACATGAAAAAATTATTATTATTTGGGTTTATTCTGTTAATGTTACCTTCTTCCCATTTTCCCATTTGTATTCAGTTCATAGAGACTGATAATATTGACAAAAACTGATCAATTTTTTTAGACATGAACAAAAAACAGAAATATTGTATATAAACACACAACATCCATTAATGCATTCATAATTTTATTATCATACTTGCAATACCTAGGAGTTACAGTTTAGTTTAAAAATACCTATTCAATGATGATAAGTCTGATCTTTAAATGGTATCAGCAACTTTTAAAGGTTGTGAAACTTCTCTACGTCCTGCTTAAATTTCTTTGTTTGTTATTCATAAAGTGTGCTGAAAGCTCATAAGAATAAAATACTAATTTTGTTTTTTACTATTTACACTTTGAGTTTTTTTATGTGCTTCAAAATCAAAAAGGCTTCAGATTCAGCTCCAAAAAGGAGTTGGTTTATTTATTTATTGCATGATGCTGTTTCATAATACCAGAGCAATTTTTACTCAAAGCGCCCATTAACATTTAAACTGTATTCAGCAAAGTACTAGTTTCATGCAACAGCCTTCTCAGAGGGACAAGAGGGGACAGATGGAGAGAAATACACTTTTTTTCTTCTTTGTTTAGTATGTCTTTCACATAATGCTTTTTTTTTATGGTACACCATAACTTAAACTAAGTTTGTGGTGAGATCTTTGTTCTAGTTAATATTAATACCTTTATTAGTTTTCTGTTTCCCTTAAGTTTAGATGGGATTTCTCTTTCTGGTTCTCCTTCATTTCCCCTAACTATGCTGAAATTACACAAACAGACACAGAAAAGCAGAATTCATCTAGTTGGGTAAAGGTTAAAGTAGAAAAAAACTGGAGTGAGTAAGGAGAGGACAGCTGAAAGGTTATGTTTGGATGCGTTATTTGGAGCGGCTGAAAATGTTGGTTTGCTTGTCTTATTTTCTGCTCCATTTAGCTCGACAGGAGAGAGGCTGGATAGGTCATTACTGAAGAGGGCTCCGCTGAGAGTTGCAATGTTGCCGCGACCGTCACACACGGGTTCAATAGCTGTGAGGGCAGCGCTTTAATTGTTAGTCATTGCCAGTCACGAACATATCATTAACAAAAGAGTCTTGGTGGTGTAGAAAATAATAATTTGAAAACAAATCTTTTTTTTAACACCAGGGCTGTCTTGATGCAATCCACTGAAATTATAACAGGCTTTTTCGCTCCGTGTACTCGAAAGCACACAAATATGGCCACATACCTTTTTAAAACAGATGCATAAAGTTAACTACCAACTGATCAACTGGTAATTTAGTGGTCTGATTTTAGCTAGGTTATCAGCTAACTTGGCTAGCCTGCACTGTGGTGCTTGACTTACACCCTCTTAGCATGGCAACTGTGCTTTTATGTGTTGTAAGCATCTTTTAGCAGTTTTGAAAATAACGTTAGCAATTATATACCTAGGTATACATGTTGGATCCTTATTAGCCTTTGTCAGAAATTCCTGGGGTCCATTTATACATTTAACAATTTATTAGCTCCCTGGTGAGGTCTATTCACGTAATCTGGAGAGAAGACTCCGTCGGATAGTTGAACCTCGGATTCATTGTGGTTTTCGTTCTGGCCGTGTGACACTGGACCAGCTCTATACCCTTAGCAGGATTCTGGAGGGTGCACGGGAGTTTAACCAAACAGTCTACATGTGCTTAGTGGACTTGGACATGGCGTTCGACCGAAAGAACGAGATCATGGATACAAGCGGCAGAAATTAGTTTCCTTCGCAGGGTGTCTGGGCTCTCCCTTAGAGACAGGGTAACCGGATGACCGGGAGCCGCTGCTTCTCAGTGTTTAGACATTCTGGAGGGACTGTGTTTCTCGGCTGGCTTGGGAATGCCTGGGATTCCTCTAGACGAGCTGGCCCAAGTGCCTGGGAAGAGGGAAGTCTCGGGTCCCCCCACTTAGGCTACTGCTCCTACGAGAAGCGGAAGACAATGGATGGATGCATGGCTGGACAATTTATTACCGAACATTTGAACAAATTTAAATCTATTTAAATTGAAAATCTATTTAATTGAATTTCACGGCCTTCAGATTATGAGACTGCACCAACGTTTGCTGCTTCAACACATCTAAAAAAATAAAATAGTTTTGTCTTTTTCTCTGTACTTAATATTTCCATATATTTAGAAACCCTCTGCTGCCTGTGGTTGCTCTGAGGATTTTTGATACGTAAAGCAGTGCTCACTTCATTTTATGAGGAGCCAAGATGAGACTGTCCCCTATCTCCGGACTTAAAGCTCTATCATTCAACTTCTGTTTTTTGGTCTCTGTTTAACTTCTTCTCTCATGTTTTGCACAAATGAGAATAAAATCATGAAAGGCTTTGAAGAGAAGCTGGCAGACAACGTGCTGTGTTTTTTCCAAAGTCTTGCCATGAATTTGTACCACTGCTACCGGTTCAGCTGCCTCCTTTCAGATGAGCAAAACACTTCTGACGAGAGACTACAAGAGGGAGGAATCTCTTTCAGTGGTTAGGGAAACTATAAAAAAGTCGCATATAAATCAGAACATTCAATGATCCTCAATAGAAGCATTTAAAATATGTTCACAGCCAATTAAGATGTTAGCTCACAAAGATATGCTGCAGGCCTCTTTTAATTCTCTCCACCGCAGTCTGGCATCACCCTCCTCCTCCAAGATGTGTATTAATTAGAGACAAAAGGCCAAATCTGGCAAGGAGAGACTGCCAGTCACCCTTGTGCCAAGTGTTTGGCTTGTCGACAGGTGAGTTATTTATATCTGTGTCTAATGCCGCTTCATTATACCTAAGCCAGGCAAATAATTAAGGCTTCTAATTGGATTCTGATTGACAGCACAGGATATGATGTGTTTCTGCCGTGTCATTCACATGCAGGGAGTTCGGGTGGATGAGGAAGAGTGACGGTGATGCGGCTCGACAGATGGTCCTCGCTGATTGGCACTGACACGGACAGTGTGGCTGACAGGTCCTCAGGCTGAAGGATGTGGGGGGGTCATCAGTGCGCTGCAGTGGTGCAGATATGTTATCTGCCCTGAGGTGCTTCGCTTGTGTGAGTGTGAATCTGTCAGTTGCAGACAAAGCAGGGGAGTGAAGCAGTGAGTAACAATTAATGAAAGGCGGGAATACTTTCCAGCTGGACAAACATGGCATGTATAATAAAGCTGGAAAACAGAGGAAACCTTAAGGTCTTTTTTCAAGGTCCTGCGGTGTGAGACACCTTATTTTCAGTTTCTGCAGGCACTGTGTCCGCCTATTGATTTCACCTAGCTGCGAATACGGCTCCACGTCTGATCACAGGAAGTGGACAACATGCAGAGAGATACGCTGCAGAGATGGCAGGATAAATCGTATTGGCCTAATTTCCTTTAAATCGAGATAAGCAACTAGAGAGCATTTCTGAACGTGATCTCCTTCAGACTCCTCACAGCGTGAGGCATGTTTTTCTCCCGACTGCTTTTGAAAAATACCCACTTAACTTCACTAGACTCTGCTGGTAAATTAGAAGTGCATTTCATGTCGAAAAGTCAATCTCAGAAGCTTGGCGCTTCTCTGCATGGCTTTACAAAAGACAAAACCGGATACGTTTTATGTCCGGGTGTTGAGCAAATGTCCAGATTGATAAAGCAAGAGATACATGCTGAATTAGTTTATCACATATATATATAATATACAGAAGAAAAAAAAGCACAAATTGTTTCTCCAACAGTAAATCAATAAGTGCCAAAGAAGGTCATTTATTGCTGCAGAAATTTGATGATTATCATATCTATTTATTTTGCATTATGAATTGTTGTCCCCCATTAATAATTAACCGGATACTGCAGATAGCTGTTAACAGCAGACAAGGACATGATAGTGAATCAAGAGAAGCATTTAAATCTTGAAAACGAGATACAGTCATGTTTTAAAATGACTATATTCCTTTAAAAAAAATTATCTAGGACAGTTCTTGTAGATGTTTTGCACTGGAAACGATTTACATTTCGAGATAATCAGCTCACAAGGTCATGAGTTCCTCTTTAAAATAATACTTTGGGAATGAGGTACATTATTTTCAATTATCCTATAGTTCATCATTGTTGGAAAAATATCCTGACATGAAAAAAAATGTCTTGATTTAGGATGTTTGTTACTTTAGTGTGTTCTGTCTTATTCAGGTTCTACCCACTGTTCCTCCACTCACCCTCCCAGTATATAAAGCCGGTTCATTCACTCACACAATACTGGATTCTCTGTGATGCTATTCCCTTATTTTAAAGTGGACACATTTACTTTAATTTTTTAACAACTTTTATTTATATTTTAAAAGGAAACATCTTATGTACCTATTGACTATAAATAGTTAATTTGATGCTCTGGACTTTCCACTCATTCACTGTATGGTGAGTAAAAGTTGAAAGGAATTCTGGTGTTTTATTTTTTATTAAACCGTCTAATTTGTAAACCTGATTTGCTTTCATTGTCAGTATTACTGCTTATATTTAGCTTGAACAATAAATACAGACACATCAAAACACGCACTTGCATTTTGCATTTCATTTTCAAATAAACATGAAAAGAAAAGAAATGTATGCAACCTTCATGCGGAAATTCCCACATCCAGGATTAGAACCATGGACCTTCTTGCTGCTTGGCAACAGTGTCACCCACCATCAATGTGCTGCGTATAAACACAATCTTTGCCTGGTATTTATATTTTTTTAATGGTATGAAAAATTTATGTTTGACAGAAAAACAGATTTTGTAGTAAGTAGAACCATTTTTCACTGCAGTGTATGTAAAGTGCAGAGCGTTCCTTCATAAAATCCAATTTTCTATAATCGGTTCTTTGTTTGAGATTAGAAGTGTGAAAGCAACAAGTATACAAATCTCATATAAAGATTTGAATATTTTTTTTCTTATTTGAGTAGGTTTAAAACATCAATGTGAAACTAGAAGTAATGCTATTTCTTATCTATCCTGCCTTTTAACAGGAAAACAAAGATAATCATCAATCTATGAAGCAACATATTCTTGGATTAATTTACAATTTTCAACTTTTTTTTACACTGAGTGACTTTAAACATATAGAAATATATCTTTTCACTATACATTGTCTGGGACTGTGTTTTCTGTGAGATCATTTTTATGTGTATTGTTATTGTAATTATGCTGCTTCTGTCTCAGGCAGTTCTCCCTCTTGTAAAAAGGATCTCTAATCTAACCTGGTTAAATGAAGGTTAAATTAAACTAAAAATAAGATCAGGGATTATCCAAGTCAGATTTAAATAGTTTTTTTTTTTTATAATGAAAACAGCCACTATAGATGCTTTATTGCTGGTGATTAAAAGAATAAACCAGCACAGGTTATTTGATAAAGCAGGATGAAAAGATCAATGATATATTCTCCAGTGTTTGGCCTGATAACAGCAAAAGTAGCTGCGAAGTGTGTTGGTATTGACCTGTGTGGATGAATAATTAACCAGTTCTCCACTAAGAGCCAGTCCATTTTATGTGTGGAAAACCTTATGCTCTCTCCCCAAAGAAAGAATCAAAAAGCTTGCTGTTTAATGGTCTTTAGAGAAATCACGGGACAAAGTTAGGGTCCATGCTTTGAAATACAACATTGCTACTGAAGCTGTATTAAATATGAAATGTATGTATAACATATACCATTTGTTACCATCTGTTTTAAATGCATATCCATAAGCACAGTAATTTAACAAATTTTCTTTGAATATTTGTGTATAGAAACATTTAGAGCATAATCTTTAAACTCTTTGTCGCCCTCAAATTCTCAGTAAACGCCACATTTTGATTTATTTGTATTTTCAAAGGCTAAACAGTTCTCTGAAAAACAAGAAACCATTTTTGCAGTAATAAAAAGGCAGCAGAAGACAGGGGAATAAAATGTTCAGCAGAAGGATGCAGGCATGACCTACATTTTCATTTAATGTCTGTCTCGTTGGCATACTGTAAAGAGTCAAAGGGGAAATTTACAGAGAAAATGTTCCCTGAATGTTTTTAGTTGACTGATACATAGCTGATACACATTTACACAAATAAACACAGAGTTCAACCTGCATCCTTGCAGGGAATTTCCATTGACTTCCATTAATTTCTATTTGGATTGTGTACATAATTAAACTTTGTCTTTTTCATTTGTGTTAGGAGTATTAGTTTCTTCATCTATTCACCCCCACCTCAGAATCAACAAGCTGCATTATTATTTTTCTGGTGCTTCATTGTGTACGTTTTGACGGCCGTCCACTTCTGGGCAGAGTTGCGGTGATGCCTAGTGCCCTCCATTTGTAAATGCTTTGTCTCACAGTGGATGGATGAAGCTGGAATCTTTTAGAGATGGAAGGATGTCTCATTTGATTGGTCTGCTTAATTGATTACTCGAGCACTCATGTGTTTCACCTGAGTCTTTTACCTGATTGTCTTTACCAGTGCAGTTGTGGTTCATTTACTTTTGCAGATGCTCTGATTCCATGTTTCATTTAGTCTGCTTGCAATTCATACATTTTCTTCAAAACAAGCAGATGGAATTGATAAACATAAACCTGACATTTCATATACAAAGCCAGGTCATGAGAAAATAAGAAGATTATGCTCTAAAAAAAAGACAATTCTAAACTACTCAACTAGTTCTGTTGTATGTATGTGTGTGTATGCATATTCAGTACTCTGGAAGTTTACATAACGCAGTGATGTTTGTTAATGTTTAATACTTTCCCTCTTCTGCCTCGTTTTGTCCTTGCCTTGATGCATCGGCATATGCTGAGAAAAAATATTGTTTTGTTTGTACTTTTCTGCTTAATTGCCTCTATAATGTCTTGTCTATGTGGACACAAACCTCCTCGAGGGTCACACACATTTGCTGAAAAATTATAAATTAACAAATACTTCGAGAAAACAGATGTTTGTTATTTTAATCACAGCAGCAGCGATGATCAAAACAATGTGGCCTGAGGGGAAAACAAACTTTACATGGATAAAAAACAAGGAAGAAAGATTTTAATGATCTGTGCTCTGCTTGGCTATAAAATATTTTTTCAGACAGATTATTCAGAACATTTCTTCACCTTTTTTAACAGCATTGCTGTTATTCATCATCATGAATAAAAACAATGTTGTGGTGGCATCATTGCGCTCCAAGGCGGAGATATAGCTACAGGAAAGGCTTCTTTTGGCTGCAAAGGCAACACATGTTGGGAGGATCAGCTAGTTGTTGTTTTTCTGCCCTTGGGGAGAATTTGGCAACAATGAAAAATGTCTTAAAATCAACAGGCTTATCCCTCAGAGAACGTGACAGCTTCTCTAGTTCAGAGCAAAAATTGCTCTGGCGTGTGAAGCATGAACATTGACAGTTTTGTTAGAAAGGGGTAAACAAAACCCTCATCAAAATGTAAAGTTTGCTGAACAGAGCTTGGATGAAACTTCATTACAAAATGTTCATACAGCATCACGTCACCTTGAGGTTTGATTACAAGGTTGCATTTTCCAGACAGTTTTTTGCTAATTTTTTACTTTGCTTTACTGCAATCAAAAGACCAGCTGCCTGCCGCTTACCTGTGGTCTCTGCTTGGCAGAATGATGCTGCTTCCTGTAAGCTCAGAAAATGCCACACTGACTGCTGGTAAAAGTTACAAAACGTCAAAAAGTCAGCTCTCTGGCCCCCTCGAACAGATGCCTCTGCATAGATCAGCAGCAATGTATTCAAATACTTGACTAAAGAGTATAAATTATGATCGTGGAACAGACAAAAACCAGCATCTTTGAAAAGCTGAAAATGTGTTTCCTCATCTGGGAAGTTTTACAGCACAGTCATGTTTACTTAGGGCAGAGCAACCAGCACCTGGGAATGTGTGTCATGTGTACCTAAGGAGGGCAGCATCAGGACAACACTCCTACACCTACACACAGACACATAGGCGACTAGTGTAGCTCCTCTTTGAAATGAGAAATGCCGAGATAAATATTAATTTTGCTTTGTTGACAGTGTTCACCGAGCGTTTGTCATGTGTTCTCAGGTGAATCATACGACTCGGAATGACTGGGTGTGCTTTTCCAGGTATTTATTTTTCTTCCTGCTTTAAAGATAATTTAAAAAGCTCTGATTCTATGGATAAAAAACAAAATTGGTGGGCCGGAAATATCGATATAGACAGAAAAAAGATATAAAGTCACAAGAAAAATGTTTCTACTAAACATAAGAAAAACCCAATAATCATACAAAGTACCTAAGGTTAGTGTTTGATCTCACAGCAAGAAAACTTGTTACCTAAAACAAAAAAACGGCCACAATTAGAGTTGCGATAAAAACATCAGTAATATTTTTAAAATGCTTCCTACACAGACATTTAAGCAACAGTTGCTGTATTTTTATCATATTTTGTGTACTTTGTCCAAGGTTGTCGTTCATGTTTTATTTTTCAATATCTTAACTTCGCACAGGGCTTAACAAATTAGCTCTGTCCACAATCCTACATGCATACAATCTACTTCATAAAACACAATTAATACATGTTCTCTACATTTGTCTCTTTCAGATGACCAAAAAATAAATAAATTTATGCAGAATGTCATTCTGCTCTTTATAATATAACATCATTAGATGAATAATACAATCAGCACTGAAACTATTTGTAGCCTTCTGCTGTGACCTAATATTACCTAATTACTTCATGTGAGTGTATATTGACCTGGGAGGTTAAATACCCTGTTCATGCTCCCTGTGTGCTCCTCCGTGCATTTTGTCTCCTATTTTAGTAATTAATGTGGTTACAGGTACTACAATAACACTCTCAAGATGACTCTTACCTTAACTTTAAGATTTCTAAAAGCCTGCTAACATTTGCAAAATCTGTTTTAAAGACAAGCAGGATGAAGTGGAACAACTTTGCTGTGCTCTGTTAAGTCTTTCTGGTACCAATTTTAAGTCTTTTACATTCTATTACATTCAAAGTATGTTTTTATGTACACACTGTCTCTCTGTGCTTCCCCTGGCCTCATTAGACTCCTCAAATGTAAAATAACATCTAACCTTTAATTTTCTCCCTGTAGTAAAACCTCTCTCTTGATGAGTGCTCAATATGTTGGCACTTCTACAGGGTATTTAACCTCCCAGGTCAAAGTAGAATAACTTCTCTCTACCGTTTTTAAGTAAGGTTACATGCCCAGTAGAAGTGCTGCCAAATATAAATTTATAACGAAGCTGAAAAGCAGTGTGCAGCAAAATGTCTTTAAAGTGGCAGCACTGCACTACTTCCTAAATATTCTCAGAAAAAGTGAAAACTCACAAAATGGACCACAACAGAAAATTAAATCTGTAACGTTTTTACAACCTCTGTATCTTTATACTAGCAACTGAAACCACACCTAGTCCCCAAAAACACCTTTTTTGTTTATTTTGTATTGGAAAAACGTTTTTCTATGATTTCCTGAATCCAACAAATGTCAACATGTAATTTTTAAACACTTTAGGATGCAAATATGAAAACCTGGTCGTCTCAACTTATTTCCAAATACCTCCATACTGCTCCCTCTGCAAATGACATGCAGTCAAACAGACAGACATACTCTGGTGTGTTGAGTTGTGCAGGATGATGTGCAAGACTCTGACAGGAAAAGGCATCAGCCTGCTGGAAGAACGTTTACCTCTCCATCAGTGCCCCCGTGTCTGCTGATGAACCCTCACAGATGCAGCAGCATAAAAGCCTGGGACATCTTTCACACTATTTTTCTAAAAACCATCCCCCAATTAAAATACAGAACGTTAAACCAGTCTTTCTGAGATGCGTTTGCGCACAGACGACTTTGCGTTTCTGTTGCAGATTTGTTTTTTCTATGGAGTGTGTTGAAACTGAATGTTTCTAGGTTTGGGTGGGATTTGTGGTAGAGCTGTTGCAGGTGTTGGGTCATCTTAAGAAACAATCTTATCAGCTTGTTGTAAATTTTTTGCATTTTCATAATTCAGTTATGTAGTAGTGAAGCAAACTTACAAAATGTGGTTGAAACATGAAACTAATCAAAATCTCTCTCTAAAGACATGCCTAGTGGGCTTTCCCCATTAGTAAAATGTTCCCTGTGGTCCAAGTCCAGCTTTGACTCAAAGCTCCCTAAACTCTTTGGATTATTGTCCTTTGGCCTATTGGCCCTCGTAACTGGGAACTTTCAGCCTAAGGTGGTCAAAATAAATATGATCTTGCTAATACAGCAAAAAGTTGCTTCCTGTATCCTAATGCAGTATCTAATTGTAAAATTTAGAATATTTATCACAATGTAAATTTCTCCT
Organism: Orestias chungarensis; assembly: GCA_032876305.1. Lineage (NCBI taxonomy): Eukaryota > Metazoa > Chordata > Actinopteri > Cyprinodontiformes > Cyprinodontidae > Orestias > Orestias chungarensis. The sequence continues at coordinate 727,240 of JAVLVB010000239.1, read as the reverse complement.
GATTTTTTACAAAATACAGGTAACTTCTCCGTACTTGGATCTTAAAAAAAATGTAAGCATGACAAAATTGTTGATAAGATGTCAGACATTAACAGCAACTCAATCGCAAAATCAATGAAACCTTTGGTTTCGTAGCTAAAAATGTTTTTTAATCTCTTGAACTGATTTGCAAGTCAAAAAGACAATGACATTATTTACTGTTCTTTTAAAAATCATCTTTATAATCCAAGAACATTTTCTGTAAAAAAATATTTTTTTCTTTGCACTTCTTCTACTTCCTTCCATTTTCAGTAATATCTCCTTTTCTGTCCACTCAGTAATAGAGTTTTGCTTTCTTGCATTGCTTATAAAATTCAGCGAGCTGATTGCTGGTACAAGGTTTGAAGAGTCTGAATGATTATATACAATTCACCTGACCTTTTCCAGTCCGGAAACTGCTAACAAGGTTAAACACTGACAGATTATCAAGGTATCTGAAAACTCAAACCTTTTTAAGGATATATCCAATTAAAAAAAGTAATGTTCACAGTTCCATATTTTTTTTCTGAATAAATCAGGTTTACTTGCTAAAATTATCTATGTATTAATTGCTTAGAACTGTGGAAGTTGCATGTAGCTCAAATGTTACTCTGGCTGAGTGCCGCCTATCTGCAGCTAATTTCTGTATTTAGACTGCAAACGCATTCACACTTTCAGGATTCTCAAACCCTTCTTGTTTTTCTTTTATTCACTGAACATCTCAAGCTTTCAGAAAGAGTGTCTTTGGGTGCAGAGCTGCTTAAAATGCTCATAATCACTGATTTCATGATGTGCGTTTGGTTGCAAATGAAGTTTTGATGATGCAGGTTCATTAGTGCTAATTCATGTAAAGTGAAGAGAAGAGGCGAGGGAAAAAAAGGATGAATGAAGAGTGAAGGATGCTAGTGTGAGCTTATGCTGATACTTCTTCTCCTTTGATTTCTCTTTCTTTATTCCTCTACTTCAATTACCCAGACTGTGGCAGGATTTTCTTACCATAAACGCTGTGTTGCTCACATCACTCTGTCAGTTTTAAGAGCTATTGATGGTTGGAGAAGGTGATATATTTTTAGTTGTTTTTATTTTGCATATTTTTTCTACCCAGTTATTTAATCAGGAATGCAGGGAGGATAAAGATGGTTGATTTGTTCCCTAATCCAGATGAGATTATTTCTCAGAGATGAGACATCAGAAGTGATCAAAGCAATTCAGTATTACCAATCTACATGAAGGAGGGACATTTTTACTGCTTTTTATGGCTCTCAGTGGACCATCTGTAATCACGACTGTTGGCTAATATGGTGAACGCATCCATCATGGGGTTAATGGTTTAGTTCCAGCACTCTGTCTACTCCTTTGCTTCATAAAATGTCATGATATTGAAACCCCAGATGCTCAGTATAAAAGTAACAGCAGCTATGGGACCAACTGTTGGATTTAACATATTACAATTACTGAGATTTCATCCCGAAACAAAAGACGCAAGATCAGGGCGACTGTGTATGATGGAAAGAACATGTGTTGAAAGAAGCGTTTAAAAAATAAATAAATATTTTAGAGATTTGAAAGCTTACATGCAGGTTTTACTGTGTTCCTAGGTTTTTATTTCATTTTGTTTTTTAAGGACAAAAATTGTTGGACAAGTGTTAATCAATGACTTATTCTTGTAGTTCTTAAGTATTAGATGATTGAATAGCTGCAGCCATGTTCGCAATAATTCGTCAATCCTGAATCTGAAGCAAAAAATTTAATCAGGAGTTTGGACTGAACTCATCATATGCAAGAAATTACTGCACTGTATTTTCTAAACTTTAAAATATTTCGGGACCAACTAAGGCTTTAAAAACAGCAACAGAAAACACATTCAGGCAAAATGTAAACATAGTTTCAGCCCTATATGTTTACAACATAGGAGGTAGAGCTAACTATCTGGTATGTTGCCTATATTTATCGACAGGCTATTTTTTGTAGGGCGAGCCATTTAGCTATGAACACATTGTCACCTTAAAAATAGTTCTGACATCATTACCATTTCTGTTTATTGTAATTAAAAAATAGTTAATAAATGAACATTTGGGACAGGTTTGTATGCCTTTTTTAGCCAAGGTAAAAAGTTAAAGTTACTTTTGAAAATGAAGTAGTTTACAGGAGAAAGGCCTTGACAACTAAAACGTCTGTAAGGCTCCTCTCCTGTGAGACCAGCTACCAGTTTTTGTTCGTGAGGCAGACACACTGTGTGCTTTTAAAGACTAGCCTAAACAATTTCCATTTTAATAAAGTCTGTACTTTACTGAAATTCCTTTCTCAATCCGTTGGAGCATTAATTATTCCAAAACATGTTAGTAATTTTAAGAATTTCTTTCACTTGATCTAAAGATCTGAGCTCCTAGCATCTACCAAACCCAGACTCACTTATTGGAGTTCCACATAATTTAAAATTTGGTATAATATCACCAGCAGCTTACGCCTGAGAGCCACATTTTCTCTCACAAATGTTTTTAGAAGCAGTCTACAAGCCTAGCTGTTATATTATATACACCCATAGTCATGAGAGTGACTGGAACACCTGAAATCAATGATTTGGAAGGATAAAAGATTACATTTGGTGAATCGAAAAACAAAACTGGCAGCCTCTCTGTTGCCTTAGATACACTTTAACAGAAAAACATTGTGTCGGTTCACTTAGAGACCTCTCTGTCCTTGCTGTTGTCTCCAACGGCAATAAAAAGCCACTCTGCTCTTCTTTCATTTTCAACTGGGCTTATTCATCTTTGTTAACAGACATTTTTTACCTTCAAACCATAGATATTCTTTAATGAAATGATGTCAAAGTCATGCTGATTGGTTATATCTTTGTGTCTTTGATCTTTTCAGGATTTTATCCATATCTCTGAGGCTTTCTTCTTGACTTCAAGAGAGAACACTGGTGCGACACCAGGACCATCGTAAAGCACAAGTTTGATCATGTCAAAAGCAGAGGAGACACTAGATTGTTTGCCATTCATCAAGAAGCCTGATAGCATAATGTAGTTTATAATGATTCCCTCTTCAAATCATAATCACTTGGATGTTTCTCTGGCTGAGTTGGGCTTTGGAACAAATGGAGAAATCTGCTGAGGATTTAAATTTGTCCTTTTTGCTTGAGCATGAAAGGGAAATGATCCTGAAGGTGCTGCAGAAAGATGAGAAGCTGAGGAAACGTGAGGAGAAAAGGATACGGTGAGCGTTTTGGTTCTCTAAATCTCCTTAATTGTGTCTTTAGTGTGTTACTAACCTTCTGTGTGATCATTGCAGAAAGTTGAAAAATGACCTGCTGGAGGTCAAGAGAAAAGGATCCCGTCGGCCGCAGGACTCAGAGGAGAGGCAGTGCGCCCGTTGCCTCAGGACACTGGGACTGATCTTTGACCGCGGTGATCTCTGCGAGGAGTGCAGGCTGCGCGTTTGCAGCGACTGCCGCGGCGTGGCCACCGGCTCCCGCAAGTGGAAATGCAACGTCTGTGCCAAGATTTCGTAAGTCGGTCGGTCACAGAAAGCAGAACAAAAATAACAAACAAGGGACGGACTCAAGATAAGTTTTCTTTGGTTAATGACCCCAGATATGCAATTGTATGTCAGTCAAAGGCTCGGGTGATTCAGTATTGAGTTTAATAAAAAAAGAGCTATTTATCAGATGCTGACAGTTTCAAGTGCTCATAAAGATCATTGTGTTTCATACCTGCAGGAGCCAAATGCAAACTAATTAGTTAAACACAAATGCATACTTTCTTTATTTACATATTTTGAAATGGAGTTTAAAAACCATGAGACCCTTTTCTAAAAGACATGTATTTATTTACAGTATACACTATTGAGTCAAGACTATTTTTATAGCACATCTGTTTTTAAGTGTGTTGATATTTAATTCCTTCTACATTAGCAGCATCTTTCCAGCGTCCAGATCTAATGTTGATCTTTTACCCAGACATTTACAAGGTATGGAAGACCAGGAGGAACAAAAAAATACGGCACACTTTTCCACAACTTAAACAATGTGTCGTTTACATGCAACTCTTGTGCAACATGTGACAAATCAGTGTTTCTTTTGCCCACAACACACTTCAATTTTTTTTTTAAAGGGAAACATTTGTTGATCAAGAGCTGACAATGTTGTCAAGCCTCAATGTCTGCTGTGTCTGCTGGCCTTGACTCAGTATTGTAAATGACTGTTGGATGCTGTTAGTGGCCTGTATCATATCACCCAATCATGATATCGTTCTTTATTGCTTTTCTGTGTGTTCCACTTCTTTACAAACCAAATTATGGACAAACACATCCCTTATTTTCATATTAATTCATATTAATTATTTATTGCATTTTTAATTGATGATTTAATAGAAAAAAGGAGAAAAACAGCGGATTATTCATCTTATTATTATTTTTAAGTTACAGTTATGAACTAAAAATATCTGTCAATTTAGGTTATACATATATATAAAGGATCTTGTATTTATTCAAAAATAATTTTAGAAAAATAAAGAAACCAAAATAAAGCATACTCTTCAGAAACATAGAATGACTACAAATGATGTGAATTTAAATGGGAATGCTGTTTTTTACGGATCCTTTTTTGCTTCATAAAGTCTTCCATAATTATGTTAATGTTAGCTTTAATGTTGATGTAGTCTCAGTTTTATAACTATATATTTTTTAATCATTTCTACATTTGGTTTTCTTACGTTTATCTTGGCTGATTTACTTTCAAAGTCCCTTTTTGTATTGTATCTGAAAGTGCGGTTCAGCTGACTTTTTTCCTCAGTCTCATTTGTCTTACTCAAGTTGTGTCGAACTTGGAGAGATTTATTGTTGCTCACTGAACTCTGTTCTGCTCTGACAGCAAATCCATCTTAAGGTGCTACTAGTGGATAGTGTGATGACTTCATTGTGGTGTAATGACATCTTTAATACTATACAATCTGAGCAAATTCAAACAGTTTTACATTAAACTGGTTGAATATAATAGATTCTTAATCTCATAACTCCTTGCCTAGTTTAACAGTCTTTCAGGATTTTTAAAATATTATTCTACATCTTTAGTTTTGTGCATCATTTAAATATTTATACCGATGTTAATCATTTTAACACATTTGTTTGAAAAAAACTTGACAATAACTTTGAAACATATGTATAGATTAAACAGGCAAATGCAGTGGTTTTATAAAAATCTTTTATCATTTGTTTTAATTAGTGTATTTCTTTGGAAATATGCAGTTTTATAAAAAACTTTACATGCATTTTTTCTCTTTTATTATTGTGTTGTTACATTTAATGATGTGCTACCTTTTTTTAAATCTCTTCGAAAGAAATTTACATCACACTGATTAAACAAATTCAACGTTTTACATTTTCCTCCTCTAACTACAGACACAGTTATTTATTTGGCGGTTTTCGATATGCATAATTACACCAAGACCATCTGGAAGGAGAAAAAACTTTGCTCAGCTCTCACTCATCACCTTTGTCTTGGATTGTGTGTTGTTGCAACAGGGAGCTGAAGGTGGTGACTGGAGAGTGGTTCCTGGAGGAGCGGTCGAGGCGCTTTGAGCAGAAAGCGCTGAGCAGTGACGTCATCAAGCAGTCTATCCTGAGCACGCCACCAAGTGAGGCTTGTTTTTAATGTTTGTGTGAAGAATTACACAGAGAAACTAAACCATACTTTTATCACAATAAACACTGTGAATTAAAAACTAAAACATTTTTAGTGTAATGTAATGTAGAATCGCTGGGAATGTGCAGATTTTATTAATCACTTAACTTCTGGTCAAAAGCTGCAGAAAAAAACTCTACAGAGTCGCTCTCAGCATCATCTGAGTTAGAGAAACCCAACACTCCAAAATCCAACAGAAGTGCAGTTCGCAACATCATGGATGGTGTCAAAAAGAAGGGGTAAGGAAGCTGCACAGACTCACTTCTTTTTTTTTTTACATACTTTGTTAAAGTCCTTCATGACTGGCTAGCTTAACTCTCCCATGAGTTTTATTTTTTATGACTCTTTAAATTGAGATCATTCTGACTTCTGTCTACCACATACAACATAATGCTCATCACCACAGTAACCGCATAATATTAACCAGATACTCCTTTGAAATGATTAGAATAAGATAAGATGCCAATGCACGACTTTCTTTAAATCTGATTTCTTAGGTAAACATCAAGAGATTACAGTGCATTTTCACATGAAAACAACCCGAAGTCCAGGACTTTTAGAAGTGTCAGAGTAGGCTTAATGCTTCCCCTCATCAATAGATGAACATAAAGAACAAAATCAGCGCCGTACTAGCAGGACATACGCAGAGTATCAACTGCAGATGAACTAGAAGAATAAAAGTCTCTTACTGCATCTGTTTTTCTCATTATACAGTGTATGAAACGGCAGACTAGATAATAATCTCAAATCCAATCAAACGTTCATAGAGCTGAGGGAACATTTTAATCAATGACCCATTGAAATGACCAAATGGACATTGATTTGATTTGTCAGAAACCTGGAATGTATCTTTAAAAAAACATTTTATGAAGCGAAGAAAAACTAATTGGGTTCTGCCAGCTATGATGAATTCTCATCTTGGATAAAGCATCCCGCAAAATCACAAGATCGTAGGAACATGAGATAGGTCTGCTTAGTCATAAATGTTTGGATGGCCTTAATAACAAAGAATTTAACATTAACCTTTTAATATTTCCGAAAGACAAGTAGTATTTATCAGATATTTGCAGTCTAGATGGCTGGTATGTGTTCTGTGATGTTTATTTGTTTTGTTTTTTCATAATGAAATTAACTCAGACATGTTTATGCATGCACTTTTGACACAAGATTTTTAAATAAAACCATCTAAAATTTGAAATTAGTGTAGTAAAACATATTATGATAAAAGTATGGCATAATTACATTTGTTGCAGTTTCAAAATCAGCTTTGCCTAACAAAAAATTGAACGGAAAACAAGACAGGGAGATGCTTTGTTCTTGCTTTGAGTACTGACAATTTTGATGTAATTTTCTACATTTTACTAAGAGCCCAATGTAAAGAGAGGAATTTTTTTAAATCTATTAGATAAGCAGTGGGCACAGTCTGTCATTATATTTAATAAGCAATAACTGGCTTAAACATGGTCCAGAAGTAAAAATACTGGATATAGGGGTCAATAAAGAAGTATTTTAAAAACAATATTAATTTTGTCCTTTAATGTTACTGTTTGTTTTTTATATATCACGAGTATATATTTTGGTTCATTCAAAGAAACGGATCCATAATGGAAGTTAAGTAGAAATGGTAAAAAAAATTGCATCTCAGGTACAAAACGGGAAAGAATTAGAGAAACGCGCTCAATAAATAGCATTACATAGAAAACTATAACACCTCTTCATCCTTTGTAGCTGTTTATCTTTACAGGGTTAAAGGGAGGCTGAAGGCTATCTCCAGGGATTGATAAAGAGGCAGGATATATAACCCTAGATCATAGTGGGACATAATAAAGAAGACCATGACATAAAATTACATGACATAAAATTACAAAGTGTTGCATAACATACCAATAATTAAATTAAAATAGCGCATTTAGAGCATTGCAGAGGATAACACGTTCAGGAAACATTTATTTTGTTCTACAAATGTGGCAGAATTTATGGGTTAAAAAAAGCAGCTGTCAAGGGAAAAACAATAATAAGCAATACAATAAACCAATAATTTCTGATCGTAATTTCATTTGATATTAATTATGATTTATGTAGAACTGATTAATTAGGAGCAGCCTTGTTAGAAGCAAGTAAAGATAAAGTTTGCCAATGGTCGCTGCGGCACTGCTTCCAATCCCCCAGTTTGTTAATAACTGAGCTCTGGGACAGATCACAAGCATCTATAAATAAAAATAGTTGATTTTGAGAAGTTTTAAAATAGAGTAGGAAGCAACTCTAACAGATGCCAAATAGTCAGCAAGCAAACAAATAATAAAAATTAACAAAATCTAGATTTTAGTGTTAAATTTACCCTCTGCTGTTGAAATCTAATACAAGTCCTAAGAGTTGTCAAAATTTAAAATAATGCTACTTATTAAAATACTAACAATTAGTATAATTAGTAGAAATTATCTTCTATGATTGATCCTTTACCATAATTTTAGGAGTTCATCAATCTTGCTATGTTATTTTAAATGCTGATAAAATAACCTAATCTCTATGGATAGAGGGAACAATAACTTTAACAAGCTAGTAATTAGGAGATGTATTGAGTTACTTTATGCCTTCTGTGGTGTATTTACAAATGAATGTAATAAAATCGGGAAGCAAAGTTTAATGGCTCTGCAGTAATGGACAGTGGTTCATTTCTGCATTACACAGCTGATACCAAACTCCGTGTCTCTCTGTGTGTAGACGGATGAAGATTGGTAAGAAAGGTTGCCGCACAACCCTGAAACCAGGAGGCGGCGTCGACAGCGCCAGCATAAAGTCTTGTTCAGATGGAGAAACTCAGAGTGTTTGTTCTGCTCAGAGTCAACATTCAAACAAGTAAGACACAAAAAAGATCGATGTAGACAAACAAAAATAAACAAAGATATCATCTGTGAAGCTATATCAGCATTCACCGTGTATGACTTTTCTAATATCGTTCATGCCTCTCTCTTTATAGACACATCAAACTGCCCGTACGTAAAAAGCTGAGACATGAAAGAGTTCGAGTTCAAATCACAACCATTAAACTCTCTATTTAATGGCCTGAGCTGTGCAGTTTTCTGCATATTTAAATGTTTCCAGTGAAACCAGAATTTAAAGAGGCTGAAAACCTTTCCTGATCAGACCAGGCCGCAGTTCTGCATCAGTTCTGCAGAAATTTAGATTTCAAAAGAACTCGTTAAACGAAACACTAAAGTTCGCAGAATTGTATCAACATTATTGATTACTAGTAGATAAAGACAATGAAGCATGAGTATGATATGATATTTAAGGATTTTTACTGTCATACCACTTCACATTCAAATTTTTGTGGTACAACGTTTGAACCCAGGTCCTTTTTAAGGCAAGTTAATGAAAAAATAATAATAAATGTAATGATTTTATGTCCTGTTATAATATAGCATAATGTTTGAGTTGAATATGTCAGATACAGAACACGAATTTTCTTATAAGGTTAGGCTTGAATCGTATAGCACTGTTAATCAGATTTAGGGATATACAAACATCTAAAGCAGGGCTGGGCAATTTCAGTCTTTGAGGGCCGGTGTCCTGCAAGTTTTAGATGTGTCTGTGCTTCAACGCAGCTGAGTGAAATAATCAGGTCATTAGCAGGACTCCAGAAAACCTGACTTATACTGGGGAGATGCTTCTGCCATCTGATTCAGGTGTGTTGAACCACACAAAACTTGTAGAACATCGGCCCTTGAGGACTGGAGTTGCCCACTCCTGATTTAAATTGTTTATATTTTGTTTTACATACAACAATCATACATATTATTTGAAATTTGTTTTGGTGGTTTATTAGTTTTAACTGGGTGGAATTATATACCCTGATTATAAATGGGGAAGAAAGCTTTTACCATCAACAAGCCTCTTGTATAATTATGGGTATTTGGAATCAAATTATCCATAAAGATTAATTTAAAGATCCCGGTAGTAGCAGAGTTTTTTAAATATTGATTAACATAAACATAAGATATAACTAGTAGTTTAAAAGGTATTGAACATTTACATTGTAAGATAATATTACTCCCTTGTTGTTTGGAAATAGCCAATTCAAGAGCTTCTTGGTTGTCTTATTTATTCATTATTGGAATTTTTAGTTGGTTTTGTATTGAAATTGCAAATGATTGATTGGATGCAATAATTTGTGGTGTGTTATATTTTATGTGTCAGGACTTCATAAACTATTTTTTCCCAGTACCAAATATGACCATCTCAAAAGACCACCCCTAATATATATTGTAGTAACCAAAATGGTAATTGTATCATCACCATCGTTATCATCCTTATTTGCATCGTTATGATGCAAAAGAAGTGAAAAAGCTGGATAAATATTGTTAATTGATATGATATTGATATTGGTATTCCAAAATGTATCAATCATATTGCAAATAACAGTTTTCCTGAAATAGCCTTGTTCTAAAAGTAGTGTCATTTTTTTTTCTCACCATTTGTCCATTGGTACATCCTAATGTGTGAAAGGTTTACAATCAAAGCCAAACTTCCTCTGTTCCTTATGTAGGAATAAACCTGGAAACATCTGAAACATCGTAGCCCGTATCAACAGGGAAGAACGTTTAACATCAGCATTGCCTGAAATAGTTCCAATCACATAGAAACACTTGCTATAAATACTCTCCACCTCAAATGATCTTTGTACCACGAATCGTACGTGGAAACGGGTTGAAAGCCTAGAAAGACAAAGTTTGTCTTCTTTGTTCACAGTGACAACAAAGGTTTTTAGAGAATTCAAAGTGAGGTCAGCTTTTAAAAAAGTCCCAGCTATCAACTATTAAGCATAGTGATGGGCAGAATCATTAGGTGAAATTGTTTTGCTGCCGGAAGTCCTGGTTCATTTCACAAGCGAGAGTAATTAATAGGACAGGAAGACTGCCTCAAAATTATTTAAATTCGTCTTGTCGGTTTTCCAGCTTACCACTGAAGAAACTCCCATAGTCAAAGTGATGACCAGCAGTCACATCAAGCCGAATAGGCGCCAATATCCAAACGTTAAAAAACAGGAATTTTAAAATCATCTCATGGGAGCAAGAACAGATGTCTGTTCTCTGCTCATTGTAACTGAGTGTGATACTCTGTGCTGCTAGATCACAAACTACACTCAGGACAAAACCCAGTTACCTGAACCAAGTTGTGGTACAGCGCTGAGAAATAATGTCCAAGTTGTTTATTCTGGATTATGTATGTTTAGTGGAAGCTGTGCTAAATATGCCGTGGAGTTGCTAAACTGTGTTGCTGATTGTGAGAACAAGTGAAATAGATTGAGCTGAACAGAACTTTGTATCATACACTCAAAAAACCACCTGGACACTGCACTTCATTGTTGGTTTGAAATTAAAAGTAACAATAATGTTGTGTTGTTTATAGTTTCTTTGGGTTGCTTTTATAAATATATAGTTTTGGATGAAGTAAAGAATCAATATTTGTCAGACTGTGCTCTGATTGCCAGCGCAGTTATAAAGTTTTACGTTTCTAAGCCTCTACTTACACCTGCACTCAATACCATGTCCCTACATGATCATTGTGTCCTTAAATGTTAGACTAGTTTTGGATTGAACAAAACAGCCTAACATTATGCTTCTTGAATAATCGACTTTGTTGAAAATCCGGATCAGTGTCAGAAAATTAGTTGTTTTAATTTATCTCCATCAATTCTGGCAATAAGAGAGGTGAAGTCTATATTGGAGCATATACAGTAGCTTAAAGCGTATTTAAATTTCTGATCAGATATGTATTTGAGCCTGTCAAAATCAGTGAATTTTAACTGGTTTGTGTCTCGTTCTTTTAGGGCCACTGCGATGGCTTTAGAGTCCTCGGGTTTGCCTGCTGTCCCCAACAATCTCCGTTCCCAAACTCCAGAAAAATCACCCAACACCAGCAACAACCGGAGGGTCAGGGTCAGCGACAGTAACACCGAAACTGACACAAGGCAATGCATGAAGTCTTCAGGTTGACGTTTATTCCAACAGCTTGTGTGTTTTATTGCAGCCCGACGGTGCAGAAAGTGTCGCCAGCGTTTACTCCAGTGAGGGTGGGCCTGAGAAGGACGGGATCGGGAACTCGGACACGCCGACCATCTCTGTTTCCCGCGCCTCCGTGTCATCAGGTAGCAGAATTCGCCTGTTAGCTTATCCCCCTCCCCACATGCATCCAGCACGACTCCTGCTGTCGTCTTACAGCTCATTCTAGCTCACGCACAAACATTTTGGTAAGCGGCTCACAGTTTCAGTTAGTGCTATAAGCAGCAGATCACTTCAGAGGTGATGCTAGACTGTCTGAGTTCACCTCAGTGAGAGACACACTCCGGCTCAGCTTGCTCAGTATCTTCGAAAGGATAAAATTAGTCTCTTAGAAGTCACGTCTGCACAAATTACTTTATTAACTTCTTTGTTCCTTCATCTCTTGCTGTTGCACTTCTCTTCTTTTAAGTATAATCTGTTCTTCTTTGTCTCTTTCAATGTCAGCGGCTTTATCCCAGCCTCTTACTGGAGTGTGTAAAGGTTTTAGAATGGCTTTGATTAGTGCCGTTGGTTCTTAACGAGGAACTCAAGCCGTGACCACAGATGTCAGGCGGCATATATGCACAATCGATAGAGAGGAGGGTGTTCTTTTCTTTACTATTTTCAGATGACACTTCTTTTGTTTCATTTCATTAGCAGACAGTGTTGTCACCAATGATTCTGGTCCCTCTGCAGTAGTCGTGTGATCTTCGCTTTGTTTCAACATGAAGGAGCTCGGGTCAAAGTTTAATGTTTTCCACACATTTGATGTATTTTCATTTAAAATTGTAGTTTCCCATTTCAGTTTTCGACATGTGCAAAGGAATAATTCATTAGTTTCAAGTAGAAGGGAAAAAAAACAATTAAAGACTCATGTCCAATTCAATTGAGAGAAAATCAAGTTTAATTCTGTTTTTTAAGTATTGAGTGAAGGCCTTGGGGCAATTAGCTTAGCTAAAAAACTACAAGGGAGGAAAACAGCAGCTGCTCTCTGCAAAGATCAGGAACGCTCCCATGTGGCTGTGTACCTCAATAATTAACATCTAATCTATTTAATCTATTGTTTAAGCCTCCTTAAAGCCAGGACCATAAAATCAAAGTTAAAGTTGTTTTGCACTGTAACTGAGACTGTCATTCACATTAAATGTCTAATTAGGTCAGTTTCTTAGGATTTGATTATCAGCTTCATGCATTCAGTTTTGAGGGGGGGAAAGCTGCATACTGCATCTTCTGCAGTCCAAAAAATGAAGAAACTCAAGAGAAACTAAGAGTGTCATTGATGCTGAATTCCTGAGATGCAAAAGCAACAAACTTGAATAGTGAATGAATAAAGGTTTGGCAGTGAATTCACAACAAGTACTTTAGTAAGTAGCTGCCTTTATTTGACAATATTCAGAACAGTTTCAACAAAACTGGACAATAACTCATAAAGAAAAAACATTTCCTGGATAGATGAGTCTCTGTTTAAGCTGCAAAATGTAGATGATCGGGCCTAGATTTAAAATCCCAAATCATTCACCTGAGGTTTGCTGCTGTCCATGTCCATCTCTTTATGAGCCACACTGAATGTGATACAACTGGACATTATTATTGCTGAGAAATATTTCATGCACCTTGTTGAATCAATGTCAGGAATGCAAAATGGGGTCCAACCCAGTTCTAGATAGGAGGACCTAATGAAGTGACATGGGAATGTAAAGTTACTGTGTAAATCATTAATTGTTGATAGAGCCCTATTTTTGTAAACTAATGTTGAAGTGGAAATTTAGCCATTCTTTTTAATCAAAATCATTGTTTTCCGATCAGAAAAGGTTTAAAGAGGACTATAGCGGGTTAACAAGCCAGTTTAAAATATCTCAGGAGGAACAAGAACAAATACCAGGGAGAACTTTAAAAGTTGAAGACCTATTAGCTTGCATTTACTTCTTTGCTTGAATTTTCTCGTTTTGGACGTACAAAATTCTAAATGACGTCTCTTCTTTTTCTCTCTACACTCCCGCTCCTCCCTCCCTACACCAGATCACAGCCGCTCAGAGATTGACCTGTCAGCTCCGGGATCTGAGCACAGTGACGATGCCCTCAGCCTCAGAAGCCGTTCAGTCCCCGGGCTCAACGAAGCGGTGAGCACGTCCGCTTTGTCATATCTGTTCTGCTCAGTGGTCACACTTTTTCTAGATAAATTCACCCCCAAACACAGCAAAACCTCTGATTCATCTTACTCTGAAGTTAACAAATAATGAATATTCAGGCCTGACCTCTCTTGAATCCTCACCTGATGTGTACTATGTTGTGTAACGACATCAAACTTGGGATGTGTGGGACGATAAACTCACTGAGATCCCGTCGGCTGTGGGCTTGAATGCTAATTTCACATCAGAGCTCACTTCAAAGGGCATCTAAGTATATGTAATTTGCGAACTGTGTTTATTGAGGTGGTCAGTATGGCGTTGCTTTGTGTGGTCTTCATAGATTTGCATTTAAAAAAAAGTTCAGAGAAACACTCTTCCTTTGCTCACTCTTACAGTCACGCTCACTGAGTTTTCTGTAAATGCATGATGGTTTTAAATGTGAAATCCAATTACCACGCTGTGTCCGGACTTGACTGATTGAATTTACGGAGGCTGCGTCTGCCCACTCAGCCTGCTGCAGAAAGTTGAACGAGGCAATGTTTGGATCAGCCTTATGGACGTCACGCTCATCCTGAACTCTATATTTCACAGGAGTTTTCTGACAGGGATGCGGACGAAGACATCGAGGCCCTGATGTCGGCACACAGCCTGAGTAGGGGCGGGCGCCTTAGCAACGCGGCGTCCATGGTAACACCAAGTTAAAGCAGACATAAACATGCACATATATGTCCTCTCTCATAGATTCTCTCATACTAATCGGAGACAATCCTGGTTTTTATGCACACTTCCCCTGAGAGGAAGACATTCATTTTCTGTGTTGACTTGTGCTATCCCAAAATGAACCGTGTCAAGGAAACCTCCCACGCTCAGAAACCTGCAGCGTTTAAGCAAGCTGACATGACGCAGTTGTGTTGTGGTGAGGTGGAGAGTTCCTGCTTTGTGTCGTCTACAATGACGTGCACGGTGAGAGCTTTTATGTGGGTTACCAGGAGATCCTCATCATAAGAGATGTAGTTGAGGTCATAAGGTATCATGAGATTTATTAGTGCAGATGTTCAGAATTTAACCAAAATTTGTTATTAATATACATAAATATTAATCAACTGTTCCATATGGAGCTCTTGCTTAAGATATTTATTATTTATTGGTCTTTAGTGTCTTTCAAAAGTATTCACGGCCCTAGAACTTTCTTACATCCTTACTTAATTTCTTAACAGCATCAGAGTGATTACATCCATGCCACGCTGCATTAATGCACTAATTCATGCAAAAAGAGCTTTGATCCAGCACTGAGCTCATATACGCTACAGTAGGATGAGGTTTCTGTATTAAAACAGTTGTTTCTATTGCTGATGTGTTATATTTTTGGCTTTACCCCAGTATTACTTATATAAATTAGATTTTCTAAGACTTTATTGACAATCATGACGACAATAAATGAGAATTGTTGAACATGGTCCTACGATATGATCTGTCCTATAAGCTTGCGTCAAACTCCTGCTTATCTCTATGACATCTCTTTTGGTTCAGTAAAAACAGAAGCATCTATACTCCTTATGCTTCTTATCTACTGTTTGTTTGGGCTGTCCATGCTTGCTGATTTTGCCACGTACTTCTAACCAGTTCTAATCTCTGCAGTTTTATCTGATAATCATCACGGTAACAGTGTGTGCATGATGGGGTTTTCTGGTGTGACAGTCTCTGCGCTAAAGGTCTGCCTCTATCTCTTAAACAACCTCTGGTCCTTTCCTTCTGCTTTCTGTCATTCTCTCATGGTTTGTTAACCCAGTCCTCCACTCCCGGAACGGAAAGACGCTGGGGATATCTTAATGTCCCAGACTCGGATGCTGAAACCGTAAGCCCTGTTGTTTTCACATGTCTGTAAGCTGCATTTCTTGCTTAATACAGATACAGACGCAATGAAGCATAAATATTACACCCATCACTCAAAAATATGTAAAAAAATCTTTACCGCCTACACTTGCCTGGTTTAGTGGATGTTTGTTCTTGTACTTGTCGTTATTGTTTCCCAAACTCCAAAAAAGTCTGTATCACAGTTGGTAGCTGCAGGAAATAAGTGAAGCAAACAGCATGGATTATTTCCTGCTGGGTTCAGACAGTTTTATCTCCTCCGGTTTACCAGCTGACAGTCTTATTCCAGAGTTAATTGCCTGCTGTGGCTCTAGTGGTAATATGTACTTTGCAGGTATGTATTATGGAAGCGAAAAAATGTGTCTTTGTATTTGGTTTTAAGTGGGAAAGCCCTTAAAACTCAGCCACAGCATCACATATTAATATATTTCTGCACTGCTGCTGCTTCAACTGTTCACAGACATCTGCTTACACATGGATTCATTATGGATTACAGTTCTTATTTCTAAAAATGTTCCTGTTTCCTCATCTTGTTAAACGGTTAGGTGAAACTTTGCTCCCTTACAGATTTTTTTTTCTATTCTTTGCACTTGATTATCTTTAGATCATTAAAACACTCTTTAAAATTAGACAAAAATGAATTGAGTCAATGATTAAATATATTGAAATAAAACCATCCTGGCCCAATATTATAGGGATTTCTCCTTTTTGATTCAATGCCTGGTTGGTATGAAGTTTCCTGTGTAAGACAGCAGCGGATTATTTCATATTCGTGGATTCTGGGCACAACATAATATTCATTTTCTACATGGTTTAGTATGTACCGCTATATATATTATATATATATATATATATATATATATATATATATATATATATATATATATATATATATATATATATATAATCAAATATTTTGCTCCTCCTCCTAAATATAATAGTTTATTGTATTCTGACGTTCTTATAAACACACAGAACATTATATTTTTTGTGTCCTAAATAATTAAAGACTGAACCAAGGTGTCTCCTGCTCAATGTTTGCATGTCATGTTGGCCTCACAGAGCAGCCTTAACAGCATGATGAGTATGTACAGCGAGACAGGCGACTACGGGAATGCCAGGGTGAGCGGCGAGATCCTGCTTAACATCAGCTACAGCTACAAAACAGGCGCCCTTAATGTCCTGGTGAAAAAGTGTTACAACCTGGCAACAGGAGACGAGAGGAGGCAACGCACAGACGCGTAAGAGTGATCGGAGATTCCCCGATGATAACTTTTAAAATTCTGCTCCAGAGTGTTAGTGCAGCATATGTGAATAAAAGCATTGTTTTGGCAGGTATGTGAAGACGTATCTGCTTCCTGACACATCACGCCAGAGCAAGAGGAAGACGAGCATCAGATCCAACACCATTAGCCCCGTTTTCAATGAGAACCTGAGAGTCAGTTACGGAAAATCATTCCTGATGAGTCTGAATAATGGATTTCCTGTTGTTCTGTGGCAAGATGTTGTCTCCTTGTGTTTTTCAGTATGTAATCAGCCACTCGCAGCTGGAAACTCGAACACTGCAGGTGTCTGTCTGGCACCACGACCGGTTTGGATACAACAGCTTCCTGGGAGAAGTGGAGCTGACCTTTGACTCCTGGGAGTTCGACTCGCAGATAGAGGAGTGGTACACTTTGCAGCCCAGGGTAGGAACCAGTGCGGTAACCAATAGCATATCTGTTCTTCCTATAAAGCAGTTTAAAATGCTCAGATTATCTTGCACGTGCATTTGTAGGTTGAGGGCAGCGTTGACTCCACAATGCACTACAAAGGAGAGATTACTGTTGTGTTGAAGTACATCCCTGCAGAGAAGAACCTCATGCTGCCTCTGGACCAGGTTCAAGGTGTGTTATGCTGGCAGCTGAAATCTAACCCATCATAATTCTGATTTGTATGTTTGACTAATACATTTAACATGTTGGGTTCCTTGAACCAACCTGGCTATTTAACACACTCCACCGATTTTTAGATGTGTGTTTGTGATCATTGATCTCTTAGATCTTCAAAACTGTTCAACTCTCTGTTCGTTCATCACGACAGAAAATTTGTTTTTACATTCAAAAAGTAGCCTATCATAATCCAGAATCACCATAAAGTTAGTTTATGATCATCAAAAACAAAAAAATATGCCACCAATGAAATGAGCTAAATAAGTGGCACTTTTAAGCTCAGCTAAAGCTTGTAGGTCTTGGTCTGGACAAAATTCCTTCAAGAGAGAGATTTTGTGGTCAGACTTAAGCTACTAGTCAACAACGATCTAAATGATGCTTGAACCAGTCCAAGTTAGCCGTTTAATCCTCAGAACACTACCAGCTTTCATGCCTCGATTAGTAGCATCATGCTAACGCGCTGTTTTACTGCCAGTGGCTCTGGTGAATTACATAAAATTGAAGAAAAAAGGACTATCTCCAAATTATTCTCCTTTCTTTTCTACTCAACAGCTAAAACCCACTTCAAGATTGGTTTAGGATTGAAAAAAGTAGGCTGACATTAAGCTTTTGGATATGATCCTGACTTTGACTTTGCTTGTTTTGTCAAAAATGTTGGCAATAAAATGCAGTTTTCATAGCTTTTCCTTCAAATTTGTGCAATTTGTTTCCTTCAATAAAAGCTCTAAATTAATATGACATTCATGCCTACGACAAGTTTATGGGAACTTCTCACCAGAATTGTGAAACTTATAATTTTTTGGGTAGATTCAAAATCAAAAATATTTTGTTTTTAAAGAAAAGCAAGAATTTTCAACAAAAAAGGGACAAAAACATTTCTGATAGTTCTTCTTACATGACAGAAAATTAACATTAAAAATCTTAAATTAAAGCAATAAGTAATTTGACATTAACAAGCGATGTTGAAGCCTTTTCAGCAAAAGAACAAACACACAGTACAAAACTTTGCAGTAACATTTTAAGAAGATTACTTTTTTTGACGGGATGTAAATTAGGTACTTAGGCATGTTGTGTGTTTCGTTTACAGCCTGACCAATCATTACTGAACAAAAACTTCAGTCTATTTCTGTGAGCTGGTGCTAAAGTTGAATGTCCATGCACATCCACAAAACCACTGATTTCACTCCAATCACCACTTTACCCTGCAAGCATTTTTGAAAAAAGTGAACGCACTACTTGCTGCATTTAAAATTGTAATCCTGCTTTAATCTCCTGCTGTCTGTGTTGACGAAGGTTTGGTTACTCTTGTTTAGCGTACAGCAGAGGGATTTATTTGTTTGGGCTGAAAATCTGACCAATACGATAAAACCAAAGAGATACCATCTAAAAAGCAAATTCGCTCTCTAAACAGATGGGAAGTTCAATTTTTTTGGCGATCGGACATAGATATATGGAGAGACTGTGTTTCACTGCGTCTCATGCTGCGTTCACGGGACCATGAATAACTAAATATTTGCTCTATCAGTTAATGAATGCGGATAGAGCTTCCCATGTTCTAGATTACTATATATATATATATATATATATATATATATATATATATATATATATATATATATATATATATACACACACATATAATATACACCATTGTTATTGCTCAGTGTAATGGCAATAACATGACATAAAATTATTTTTTTTCACATTTTTCCCATTAACAATAAATCCTGACACTGCTTATGAAAATTTTACATGCACTCATCACAATTTGCATCACCTTGCCCTCTAAAAGAGAAATTTAAAGCTTTTTCTTCAGAAGCATAAGCTTGATTTAACTGTGTATTTTTCTTTAAATCATACTGATTAAAGATGTAACATACAGGCTCAGATATAAGTTGGAGGGATTTCTTCACTTTTGTCACAGCTAATTATAATTCACCAGTCTAGAGCTACCAAAGTGACGTTTACAAATCTCAATTAAGCACTGATTTAAACCTTTATAAACTAGCTATTTTAATCTTATAACAATAGTATTTTATATGGGTAGAAACAAACTAAAAAGTCAGATCCAGCTAAAGGGTATCAAAACACAAACGAAAGTACAAACACTGCGTATAATAACAATCCATATGAATACGAAAATAAAAATGAAATACTATAGATTAGTAAATTCATGCTCATAAGCACTGAATTTAAACGTTCTTCTGGAACTGCATATTTAACATCATATATATATGATTTATTTAGATTGAGAGATTGTTTGATGGCTTAAGTCACAATATGTAAACACATTATATTTAATAAAAATGTGTTAACTGGAACAGAAGCCTCTATACAAAGTATTTTTGCCTGATGTCAACAGTTTTTGATTTCAAACAGCTGTACATTTAAACTTTATTTAAGAGTAAAAAGATTAGCGGGTTGCTCCACAGTCCACCAAACCGTCCACAATTAATAATAAAAAGGGTTTTTCTTTTATTGTTTTATCCCTTACACCTCTGAATGCCATCCGCCACACTCTTTCTTTTATTTATTCATCCAGACAGCCATTACACTCACAGAGCTGATTAATATGTAAAGGTTCAAGTGTACTCGGTCATCCCTAAGGTTTCTTTCTTTATAAAGATGCTATGAACTGTTAAATCTAAGAGATTTCACTTTTGAGGTTTACTATAAAGCTGAAGTACAGACCTCCTGGGTAATACCGCTCGCCATTCTCATTTCTCAGAGGGCCTTTAAAGCTTTTAATGCTTGTATTTTTAGACCTAAGGGCAATTTAATTAGTAGTTACGGTGATCAATATGTGGATATATGTTTTTGTTTGTTTTCTCTGAGAGATCTTGAAAATGTTTCTTTTGGTTGGATTTTCTTTAAAACATGATCTCTCTTAAAAACACATAGCTTTGTGTGCTTTTATTACCAAGAAGTTTAAAATCTAAAATCATATGTTCCGACAAATTAGTTTTCTTTTTCTTTTTCTCCTCATGGGTTCACAGTGAAGAAGAGTTTCCTGAAAAGCAAGAAGACGAGCAGCTTCACGCTGCCTAAAGGGGGCATGGTCGAGTTGTTGGTCAAAGGGGCCAAAAATCTGACTGCTGTCAAGTCTGGAGGCACTTCGGATCCTTTTGTGAAAGGGTGAGATTGAATTCGGGGAAAGTAAAGACGCTTTTCTCCATCTTTACGGTACACGCAGCACACAGTAGAGTTACAAGGAGTTGTTAACTTTCTCCCCCAGATACCTCCTTCCAGATAATAACAAGTCAACCAAGCACAAGACAGCGGTGGAGCGACGCACCGTGAACCCGCAGTGGAACCACACCTTCACCTACTGCGGCCTGCAGGACGGCGACCTCAACAACATCTGCCTTGAGCTCACTGTGTGGGACAAGGAAGCTTTGTCTAGCAATGTTTTCCTAGGAGGAGTCAGGCTGGGAGCCGGGACAGGTAGGAGAAGAAAGCTCCGGGTTATACTCTGCTCAATATGTGCTTTACAGAAGTATTCAGAATCCTTAATCTATTTTCTGGCAGTACAAACTCGGATTTCCATGTATTTTATTGGATTTTTATTTAATATACCAACAAGAAGTAGAACAAATGTGCTTTGGATAGAAACGTATTTATAGCTTTCATAAATCTGCCATACATTTCTGATTTTCAGCTGTATTATTGTGCAAGCTTTTAGATATGTTTTCACAATACTCTCTGAAAAAACACCTTACGCTGCCAAACTGGATGGAAACCTTATCTGAAGACCAATTTATAGGTCTTGCCACAGATTCTAGACTGGATTTTGCGCCTGAAATTTTACATTTTAACACATGAACATTCTTTAAACAAATGTTTTAGTTCTGCCAGCTTTTCTTCTGCCCCATCTCAAGTCTGTAACCTCTAACAGCTTTTCACTGAAGATTTTTCTTCATCTTGTAACACTATGTCTAACACTATGTTTTAGTGTTACTTGACCCCACAATGGATTTTTTAACGTACGTGACACTTGGGCTTTGTTTATTGAATAATGTCAGAGCAGAAGAGGCTGAATACTCATGTGACACCTTTTTTGTGTAAAAAATTAAAAGAAAAACATCTTATTGTATTTTCTTCTCAAGATGATGTACTACTTGGTGTAAATAACATAAATCAGAATACAGTACATAAATGTTATTGTTGGTTAAGTGTTAAAATATGATGAAACTTTAAAATATTTGACATGCAGGAAAGTTTTAAAGGCAGCAGAGCTTCTGTATCTACTGGTGAAACTTAACCAAAACCTTTACAAAAATAAGCATCGTTTTTTTTCCCTCTGGATCACATTAATATTTTTTGAGGAACAGTGTTGTTCTGACAAACTAAACCAAATATTTGTGTTTGTCTCATTCACCTCAAGGCAAAAGCTATGGAAATGAGGTGGACTGGATGGACTCGTGTGGGGAAGAGCAGCAAGTTTGGCAACGCATGATTGAAAACCCTGAGGTTCCTCAAGAGTGTACTCTCATGCTGCGGTCGAGCATGCGCAAGAGCAGTATCTGAACCTACACTGAAGCACAACGGAAGAGCGAATTACAGGGAGGAAAAGAAGGGAAGGAAGCAATCTGAGATGTGGGGAGAGAGTTGGAGACATCGATCGGCCAAGAAAAAAGCAACCGTTGACTTCAGTCAGACCGCTCCTCTGTACTTTCTTTCTTGCTCAGATCTCCTCTTCTGCCCACCATAGCCGGTCATGCCTTACTCTTGCACACATGCGCTCTTCTTCCCTCCCAAAACATCCGTCTTGACCAAGCACTGCTACTGTTTAATGCTGTTCTTAGGAAACGCTTGTTGTATTTAACTTAGTGTAGCTGATAGATAAGCACATGGTTACCCCTGAAGTCTCTGTCTTCATCTCGCCCGTAGGCCGTTTCTGCATGTAGTAACAGCTAAACGTAACGATTGAAGATGTAGTAGAGGCATTGGTTAATAATATATAGAAACATTCCCTTTACAAACAACCGAGCCAAGTTGCTTGTGAATATCTCATTGCCAGTAATGCACATTACAGAGGAGAGCAGCTACAACTTTTACAAGAGGATACAAGGTGCAAACACCAATGCAACCTCCTACCTAGGTTATCGTCTGTCTGACAGTGGTAGAAGCTAGAGTACCTACTATACCCTAAATAGACTTACTTGTTTGCAGGACTCATCACAGGATTTATCAAAGACTTACATGATTAATATGATTTTTGTTTGTTTTAAACAAAATGTGAAGAAAAAAAATAATTAGGACTTGAAACACAATTGTTGAAGAATGTTAAAGTATGAGAACGTGCAATACTTCAAAGCTTCAGCTTTCCAAGTAACAGTGTAAATCTATACTGTAAACACGTATGGTTCTATCTGGATAGCCAAATTCATTTTTGTTTATAAAGTCACATTCAACACCTTCATGATAGCACAGTATAACTAAGTGGATTCTTCTCTGTGGTCAGAATCACAAGTTTTGCTCAAGTTTAAAAAAGCATCAGCCCTAAAAACTAGTTTTTTATTGCAAGCTGCTAAGCATAAGCTAGTGTGTGGACCAAATAATATTAAGGCATCACTAAATAACTTTTCAACCTTCATAAAATATTTTCATAATTATACGTCGACTTACAGCTTGTCAAATGACACCTCTGGCCCGGCGGGTCTGTATCACTTAAGAAACTGTGAGGAGGCTGGAAGGAACCCTGCCACACAAAACATCTACAAATGAGCTTACTACTTTACGGCGTACGTCACTTCCCCCGTTTCTTATTTTCAACATCCTATGACATTGTTTTGTCACAATTAGATTCATTGCCTCATCAGTGGATTACAGCAGGGTATCGTAATAGGATGCAAACTGTGTGTTAACTCGAGTCTGGAAATTTCACTGTCAACTGTTGAAGTTGTAGTAATGTGGCGATCTAGAAAAGAAGCCTGTGTTTGTTATTCTCACAATTTGGCTTATTTCTGTTCCAACATGGAGATAGAGTGGAGACCGTGAGATAGACCTTCTTGAAGAATGCTCAAAACGTTCCATAATATTGTTCCTACATTTTCTGGAAAGGCTTACTTGGAGAGCTGGAGCTTGTTTGTCTACACAGTGTGGGCTGACAGCTTAATAAACCCTATGAATTTAATATTTGATGTCCCTAAAGTTGAGGACATTTAGTTTTGGCACTGTAGCATATTACAAATGGCGTTCCTTCAATTTTGCTTGCAAAGAAACAATGCAAGCTGTGTATTTGAAGCTAAATTGAAAGGTTTTCCATTTGTGCATCCTACAAAGACAAGCCTGTGTGTTTCGAGTGAGTCAGCATCGACGTGAGCTGCCATCATCTCAGGGAGGTGGGGGGCCAACAAATGAGCCACTGACAGTCGGACGCTGACCTTGTCATTGCTGCCCAGGGCGCTGTGATCATTTGTCCTGTGATGAATCCTGCAGCTTCAGTGAAACATTTCCAAATATAAAACCTTTGTAGCAACAGTATTACATGTGGAAAGCTAGTTATATTCCTTAGATCTCCATGAACCATCTGCTCTAAACGCCATGTTACAGATTCAAAGTAATATTTATAAAACATGTGTTGAACATTTAGCATGACTGAGAAGCTCATGCAATGTCTTGAAACAGAGGAACCTCTTTCTGTAATGCATGGACCATCTCTTTTGTGTCTGGTTTTGTTCATCAAACTCACCTTGAAAGATATTTTTTTCCCCCGAATGTGCCACAAGAATATTTTTAAATAAATGCATCTTTCCATAGTCTGTATGATGATTTTATTGTTTTTGGAGATCACTGATATAAAAAAAAAATCTGTTTGTTGTTTTTTGTACTACTTTTAAGATAGGATCAGCTTTTTGGTCCGTAATTCTAACATGTTTGGTGTGACATTTACTTCCGCTATTTAGCTGCGGATATGTTTCCGAATCACAGCACAGGACAAATGCATAAAAAGGTTACAATCATGCATTAGTCATGTAACCAAAAAAAGAAAAGCACTGATTCATTTCTCAGTACATGAACATTGCTCAATAGTGCTTGATCCTTTAGCTAGAAAAATATGTTTACAAAAGCATACCAATCTTTATCTGAGCTTTCCATCCATGGTTACATCGATTGTTTTATCAGTGGTATGTTTGAAATTTTAAGAATCAACTATTTGTTGAAGCAGCATGACCTTCTTCTTTGTATTAATCAGTGCGAGCTATTTTTGCTCTATTTTTATTTTTCAAACACAAGACAGAAAACATACCTATTATAATAAAATAAAAACCTCTGTGGCATTTCTATTTATATCCCCACATCAACCCAATGACCCTAAAGCATTCAGAAGTCACCAAATTAAGAATTCACATTTGTATATATTTTTAACAATGTAAAAAATCCAGATGATTGTTAGAGAACCTCCAAAGAGGTCATAGATAAAGTCGGGGATTCGTTTAAATAATGGTTAGGCTACAGGAAAAACATCTCTTGGTTTGAGCATCTCTGTTAAATCTACCATTAAAAATGAGAGGTATATGCCACAACACAGCCATTACTCCAAACCAAACAATTATGTCCGTTACCACTAGTATTAGTGAGTTGGTTGGTCTGAGACTGCTGCAAGGATTTAAAATTGTCTTTAATGTGTGTAAAACTGAGCTTTATATAAAAGTGACAAAAAAGATGTTAGAATAAAAAAGCACATCTCATGTTTAGTTTGCTAAAAGTTGTCCTGTGTAAACATATGGAAGAAGGCGTTCCACCTGTGACCCTCCTGGACACAACATCCCTCGTGCAAGGGATTCATTTTGCTTAATAAAAAACACGGAATTTGACCCGAAATAAAAAGGCAACTTGAATGTAAACCTGTAATAAGCTACAAAAGAATTGAGGGTAAAAGCATAAACATGCTTTTCAATATACTTAATTTTCTATAGTTTATATATATCTATACTTCATGTCTGCACACTCTGAACACTTAAAACAAAAGTCACATTTCTTGTTTGTGTACATGATCTTGGTCAGTGAAGCTTATTATGATTCTTTTGATTCTGAGTTTCACCATCTAGAGGATTTAAAATCCTAAACCTACAGCCTGGACTGCCGTTAAAAGATTGAGAGCTTGTTAAAGGGGTCTAGTCAAAGCTCAGTCTGGTCCAGATGAAAATCAAATTAAGCATATTTTTCAAAACGGATGTTCATGGATGTTAATTTCAGTTGATTCATGAAATAAAATCTATTCAATTTTGTGATTGTAATACTTTTGCAAGGTTAAAATGACCTTTCCATTAATAGCAGCGTGTTATGACTAATATAAACATATTTGTATCACAAACCAAGAGCATCTCAATTTAATTCATAACCTCTGAGTAAAAAAGAATCATCTTTTCAACTAATCAAACCGAGTGACATCATGATGACGGAGATTTGTCCGCAGAAATAAATTCAACTGACTAACAAAAACAAACATCATCAGTGAGAAGCGCAGCCTCCGCATTACTCATTTTTATTCGTTATATGAATTCAAAGTACATCACAAGGTAAGATGTAAGACATAAATATCACAAAGAATAGACATTTCCGGATGTTTCTTTTTACAAAATAGTAAAACACATTTGTGCTTTTCAAATGTATCAAAAATAAAATAAAACTCACTGAGACACACAGAAATCAATGCACGGTGTGATAAACCTCAGATCCACAACATGGCAGATATGTCTGATGTCACAGAAACACAAAAACGCACACTGGATACAGGAGAGGAGGAGTTCAGCGAGGCCTGTGTGTCAAATGAGTAAAAAAATATGATCTCTGGACACACACACAGAAAAAAGAAAGAGGATCAATGCTCCTATTTTACAACTGGCAGGTCTGGCCCGCCTCCTGCTGTAACACCATCTCATCCTTACGGATCGGGAACGTGTCAATGGTGGTGAATAATTCAGCTGCTGTGATGGGGAACGGATAGCGCTGCTTGTCTATGCCCTGCTTGTCCACCAGCACCATTTGAAACGATCTCATAGGGATCTGGAGCAGTAACCTAGGAAACACAGATGGACTTAGCAAGCAGAAACAACATAGAACTCATGTATACGGACGCCACACATTAGGGTTAGTGTGTTGGTACGTCTGTGTGTGCGTGTGGGTATTTGTACCTGAGCTGCAAAGCCAGTGCAGGTGGAAGAAGGCTGTGCCGAATCCGACCAACTTGTGCCGGATACGTCCCAACAAGCTCGATAACAGTCACATGTCTCAGGTCCAATCCACACTGAGCTGGCTGTTGAGAGACAGGGATAAAGATCAGTGTGTCAAACAGCTGGTTTACTGAATCACATAAGAGACCATGTAACCGAGGATATTGCAATCAGTTAAGAAACATGGACATCTCCATTCATGCAAACTCACTTAGAGTTGACTTGAACGGACGCAAGCAGAGGTAAGTGGACTCAGATGCAAATCATGTGTATTGCTCTATATTTAATGAAGAGTGGAACAAGGTGGCTATTTTTTTCTTCACTGATAAAGCCTTTCACTGCCGCTAAAATCCGAGAAATTAAAAAAACTCTGGCCTTCCCCGCGGTATTACTTTAGTTAGCTTTTATTAGCTCTCCGTCATACAGCAGGTGATTTCTATACCTTTCAGATTGCAACTTCAAAACCCCAAATCACAGTGAAATTGTACTCAAATTGCTTGATTGCATGATCTGCATTTGACACTGTCTACATAAAAAAATTTCGTTGTATTGTCACAAAAAAAAAAATTAAGTCTTCCTCCATGGCCTATAAATGTGGATATCATGTCTAAAGATTATCCAGTTCACAAACTGTTTATTGCTTGCTAGGTAAAATAGTAGCTCTTAAATATAGTAACAAATATTCATGTTAAGTTTGTTTCTCAAACCATGAACCGGAAACAGATCTGCTATTCCTATTAGAGCAACCTTTAATTGAAGGTATGTGCTAACATGGGGGGAGGTTTATTTTTGTAAATACAAATAAACCGATTTGTGAAAACGTTTTGGCATACGTTCATAGCAATGCTCTAATGTGACATCTTTCAAATGACAATGAATGGGCAACTTGAGGATGAGGTATAAATGAATAATATATACTTATGTTAGAAAACACTTGAACAACATCTGTTGTCATTAGAAGTCCATAATGTATTTTTTCATTTGTGTTTGACAAATATTTCCTTTAAAAATCTCTGAAGCATGGTTTGAAGCAATTTTACCATGTCAGTACTACAGGACTACATCACAAATTTACAAAACCTAGCTTGTAACAGGCAACAATTTGATGAAGACTATCACATCAACATTTAGAAGTTAGCTCTTTAATTTTTCAATTGAAGACAAATACAGTTTGGTTTTTTTATTATTTTTAATATCCATAATTGCTTTTTTTGTGAAGCAATTTATTGAATGTTTGTTTTGATACCTAAATACAAGTGACAGGACAGAGGTGTTGTGTTTAAATGAGCTGTTAATATTTCTTATGTTCCTGAATATTAAACTAAACGCATTTTACTGTATTCACTTCTTTCACTAGCAAAGTAAACCTCATTAAAAAAGCCTGTATATGAATTATTTGAGATGGATTAATCTTCTCTATGTTGTTACAGATATTTTACTAAAAGATTGGAAGGTAAAGCAATCTGCAGAGTGAATCAATGTCTAAAACAATTAGCATTAGAATAAAAATACACTGATAAACAATAAACACTAAGTTACCCAGTTAATTTCATATGTGATAATGAAGCAGATAGATACTGTATCACTATTATATTTCAGTCCTATAATTAGTTAAAAATAATTATGTTTAACAACTGGGCACAAAGCTCAGAGAAAATGCCATAATAATACTGTCTATAATACCAGAGTGCTGTGTTGCCTCCTGACTTTGACAAGGAGGCAAGCATATGGCTGAGCAATAATTCCATTATGAAAGCTTGCTCAGACAGGTGACAGAAACATATAAGACAAAGCTAACACTGATAAGTGTTTTAATTTGTATTTATTTATTGCTGTACGACTGTGGGATGATATCACTTAAATTACGCCAAAAAAAAAAAAAAAAAGTTAGTTGTGCTCTGTTGAATGTGACTGCTCTTGTGGATCGTTGTAAAACTTTGATCTGAGGCGTGCTCCGGTAGCAGTAGAGTATTAATGATGCTGCCAAGTTTTTTTCTGCATTGTCAAAACTGATTATCTAACCGGACACTAAAATAAATTATCATAAGTGCAGACAGCCATGTAGACAGATACTCATGCAAACCTGATGCAGAAAACCAGGGACCTTTTGTTTGCTGCAGCAGTGCTACAAACTACGTCACTTTCTTTGAAGCTAAACGTAACATAAAAAACAAGAGTTCAGTTTATATTCAAATTTTAGCAACAAAGTTTGTGGTCTTTGTAACAAATTGAATTGAAAAAAAGCAAGTGGCAGCACTCACACTAATATGAGACAGAAACATGGGTTATATTTTTATATGGGTCTGTTTATCAATCCAGCGATCAATAGTTTTATTCCACAGATATTAAAAAAAGTAAAAAAGAACAAAGCCAGTATTGAATCAAATTCAAGGCTTCATAGAGACATGTTTTTTAACTTTCATACCTTATGGGGTCAATGTGAACATGAATAATACCTTTGGGGGAAAAAAAACATTGCTATAAAGTAAAACCTTCTTAAAAACTAATAAAACTTCATTTTTAAGCTTCTTAAAGTTAAGATTTCCTTCTGTAAAATAATTCTCTATTTAGAATTAGGCTTGGCCTCAAGAAACCTATGGTATTTAAGAAATAATATCTTACCTTTGATCTGGAAAAAATAAATAGTGTGATGCTGCAGGGGGTGTCAGTGCATAGTCTGAAACACAGACTAATGTTACAGTCTTAGTAAAAGTCAGATGCTGGAAATTAGTGCCAGTATGCTGGTAGGTAAAATTTAAAATTTATCTCCCTATTTTGGCTTCCCTTCATTGGGTCCCTGTCAAATCCAGAATAGATTTTAAGATTCTCCTCCTGATATTTAAAGCCCTCAATAATCAGCTCCATCATACATCAGAAATCTTTTTACTCCTTATGTCCCTAACAGAGCACTTCACTCTCTGACAGGTTTACTTGTGGTTCCTATAAATCTCTAAAAGCAAAATGGGAGGCAGATCTTTTAGTTATCAGGCTCCTCATCTGTGGAACCAGCTTCCAGCTTTAGTCAGTGAGGAAGACACTGTCTAGTTTTAAGGCTAGGAATGAAAACTTTCCTTTTCAATGAAGCTTATCGTTAGGAAGAGGTAGAGAAGACAGCCTAATCGTATTGGGGGAAGAACGCAGTCTAGAGTCACGGTTCTCCTTCGCTCTACCTCTCTCATGTCTCACTCTAGGTAATCCTAAACTATTGCTATAGTTATGCTGCTATAGGCTTAGGCTGCTGGCACTTCTCACGTTGCTACTTTTTTCTTCTACTGTCCTATCTACTTTAGTTTCAATTATTTCAAATTTCTACTTTTGTTTTCTCTTAGTGTTCTTCTTTCCAAAGCTACACCTGGTTCTGCAAGCTAAAACACCTTCTTGGAGGGTGGTGGTGCTGCCAGCAATTTAACATCTGCAGCTAGTACCTTTTTTTTATATTTGATTTTCCTTACTTACTGTTTGTGTCTTCGGTCTGATCAAACCCCCAGTGGCAGAAGGGCTGCCTTTACTGAGCCAGCTTCTACTGGTGGTTTCTTCCTGTTAAACAGAAGCTTTTCCTCTCCACTGTCACTACATGCATACTCAGTATGAGGGGTTTGCTGTAAAGTCAACGACAACTCAAGCTATTGTTTCTGATTCAGGACGAGTGAGTGCTGCAAGTCAATGACTCGATCCAATCTGTTGGGCTTTCTTAGATTGAAAACTTTTTTAAATGATTTTACTGGAATGAACTGATTTTATTGTAAAGTTCCTTGACGAAAAATGTGTTTTAAATCCGTGCTATATAAAAAAACTGAAATGAATTAAAATATGATAGAAAAATATGATAGAAAATAAGTCTTGGTAAACTCAGTGTGAAAATTTAGATATAAATACTGTTAAGTATGGGCCAACTTAAAGCACTGCTTTTGGGTTTAGTTGCAACAGAAATTGGATGGATCATATTCGAAAAAGTTACAGATCATCAAACATTACAAAAAAATATAATTAAACAACGTAATCCTGATACTTACTCATACATATGTTTCACTCTGTCCAGATTTTGCCTTTGGATTAATTATGGATGTAAAGAATTGCATATATATATATATTTGTAATTGTGTGTCTTACACAGATAAATTCTTTACTTTGCAACACATTAGGGGTTAATAATAATGTTTTAACTGATTTTTGTTTTACAATCCTTGTAGTTTATGAATGCTTAAAAATGATTAAATGTCTGCTTGTAAGCACCGAAAACAATCAATTAGAATCAAACTAGAAGGCTAGCAGCAACATTGATCAGTGGCCCTGTTAACAATCTGACACTGATTAAGTCACAAAAACTGAATCCAAAAGGTCAGTCGTTTAAAGAAAGCTCTGACTTAATGGTTTCTGACATGCAGCACCGCCTTCGGAGCTGTGTCGGTATTATTTATTCATTGCTGAGACATTTGCCGATCATCGGCATGACACCCTCTCCTTTTTTATTTGTCTTGCTGGGACGTCTAAGGTGAAAAAAAGAGAGAACACAAACACACACACACTGTTGTCTTTTTTGTCACTCCTCAATTTTGCTTTCCTGTTCTAGTGTCCAGCTCAGTCAGCTCACATTCAGATGAATCTATGAATCCGGGCAAGTCGTGACTCACCTGTAGGTTTGTCATCTGGAAACGGTAATTGTGATTGGCAGCTGTCGGTGCAGAGATAATGAGGAGCCGTCGCTTTTCGTAGAATTGGTCCAGTAGCGCCGCCGCCGTACGCACTCCAACATTAATGTTCATGGCTGTGATGACATTGAATGCAAAATTAAGTCAAGAAATGGGAGAGGGTGCTTGAAGGTGAAAACTTATTACAACACATTGTCAATGTGAGGAGTTGCTTAATTACGCCTGACGAGAAGGAGTTTTTTCTGCCTCACAGTATGAATTCTGTGTTTTTCACCTTCAAATTAACACCAGAAACCGTGATTTCACAAATGACTGACACGTGTAAGAAACTACTAAACTAGATTTATGCTCTATCACTTCTCTAAAATAGCTGGGTTTCAGATTGCATTCAGTCTTCAGCAGTTAAAGGATGATACATTACTTGTGAATCCTCTTTCTGATGGTAATGAGGATTTCATATCAACAGTGGTTAGACCCGATTTGTTCCACCATGAAATCTTGAGATATTTGGAGGCTTCTTTTTGCATCTTGTGATCTGTTTTTAAGGATCAACTTTCTTATAAACACAGAAAAACTTGGGCGCGTTTGCATTTAGGAACTGTAAAAAAGTCTAAATCCTTTATCAGACTACATTCTTTCCTGAAAGCTTCAGACAGCTCTTTGGATCTCGCACTGATATTTTTAAAGTCAGCAGCAAACCAAGCTAAATGTCTCGGCCTAAAACATTGCAAACCTCCTTTAATCATGTAGATCTGCTTTAGAACAGCAGTGTGTAATTTTGTCCATTTCTAGTAGAAATAATTATGGGGTTGTCCAAATTTGTCCTTCATAGAATTTTAATGTCTATTCACATTTGATAGAAGCTTAAAGTGCTATTTTATATTTAGATGTTACTTCCATGTCCTATTTTTTCTCCAAAAGTAATTTTATCTTAAAAATTACAAAATTTTAAAAATCCTCTTTCAGGATTTGTTGGATTTACTTTAGTCACATTAAGGATCACCAAATATGAGCTATAAGTGTGGTAAGCTGCAAAATAAACTTATTCGGTTGTTCGTCGAGCTGTAAGCTGTACATACGCGTGCATGTTGTGTCCAAACCAGACCAGGAGAGTCCAGACTGACACACTCTGGCGGCGCTGCCCTGCAGCTCGTAGCCACCGGTGCAGGAGAACTGACAAGTGGCACCATAGTTGTCTCCGTCGCCATCGCACTTCATGTAGCCGTTATCTGGGGGGAAGAGTGGGCTGCAGCGGCGCACTGTCCAATGACAGAAGACACAGGAAGACAAATAAAAGCCAGGAGAAAATACCTTAGCAATTATTTGCACATTTTTAAGAATTAGTGTGAATAACTATAAACAAAAATAACTTTTTTAATAGTACATTTAACTCACTCTTCCATATAGAAACTGATACAACTAACAATGTTTGGGATCCCAAACTAGAAACGTCGATCAGTAATATCATGTCTCAACTTGTTCTCTAAAATTCACACAATATAAATTAGCATTAAGTTTATATTGTTAAAAAAGGTTTTTATATACTGGATATTACTATAAATACTAAAAATATATATTTTTATATGTAGCTGTTACTGTAAAAGATTATGAAAGAACCAGTTATCAGTTTAGGTGTTAGATACTTCTTTACCACGTGGGTTTAGATAGCTTTATTCCCTTAATGTGTAATAAATCCTGCTTTTTCTATTTTCTTAGGTTATCTTTGTCTGACATTAATATCAGGTTTATGAACTGAAACAGAAAGGTAGAAACAGACAATAGACATGTATGGTGGTTAATGCGTTTTCAGGGCTCTGCCACATTAAAAAGTACCTCTACTCATGCTGCTTTTAAAAGCTCACCTCGCACTCTGATGGTAAACCGGCAGGATCCTTTGTTCCCAGCACGGTCAAACACGGTGTAGGACATCTTATGGAGTCCCTCAGGGAAGTTGGATTTTGGTGGCTGACCTTTCAGAGAGACACTGTAAAGCACAGGCTTGGTTTCAGTCTTTTACTCTGATCTACAGTTTTGAAACCCGCCGACTTAGAGCACAGAAATGAAAAAGATCTTAAGCGAATTAAAAGGTTATGCCTGGACTGACTCTGTGAGGATGCCGTCCGCAGTGTCGACACCCTCAGCTGTGTCCCAATTCACTTTCGCCGTCACTTTTCCTGGTTCTGCCCACTTGTCCTTGATATTCGGACACTTGATTTTTGGCGGATCGATATCTACAAACAGAAAAGAGAGACATGTTTCTCTAAGCCTTATTTTATCTAGCTGGAAACACACGAGTATCCGTTTATAGCAGCAGATTAAATCTTAATTTCAAAAGTGATCAATCGATCACATTTTGTCTAGTTAAACCTACAAGCTTCAGTGATGGTGGGGTGAAGGTGGTTTAGGAGGCCAACATAAGTCTAAGCCGCTGTGTCCTCGTACAAGACACTTCACTCTTGTGGCTAGTGTTGTAGCTAACAACCATAAATATGTGAACGTATGTTTGTATGACTGAATGTAGTGTTAAGTGCTTTGGTGTCACCTGCCATGATAAAGCTCTATAAAATTAAAAAACATTCACAGTATCTGTGTCATCTGATTGTATGACATAGATCTGCACAAAACAGTGCCAACCAGTGAAGTGAAAAAAAATAGATATAAGCTTTGGCTACAACTGTAACTACGGGTCTTTTGCCCATGTCACTTTGAAAGTATCTCCAAATTTTGCAGATTTACAGATTGAAATTGTTGCACGTGTGGTTAAAAAAAAAGCTTGAGTTCAGTTATCTTAAATTGACTAAATCTGTGTGGTGTCTCTGTTCTTGCTTAAAAAAAACACAAACTCCTCACTATGATGCTGTCACCACCAGGTTTCATTGTGAAGATGCTGGTGAGTGGTGTTAGCGTTTTGCCAGATATCACATATGAACAATGCACTTTTTTTTACGGGTATGCTGTGTCTATCACTGTGCACAGTATGTTGGTAATTCCACCTGAAATTTATTTTGATTTCTTTAATCGATAGCTTTCTTCTTGCCACACTTGTGCAAATGAGTAACTTGCAGTTGTGACATCCTTCTTTCATTTCTTCATACTTCACAGCTTTTTACTACTTTGTGTTTGTCTATCAAATAAAATCCCTATAATACACAATACACAAGATGAGGTTTCTATGGTTGATTTGTAAACAATTATGAAAAAATACAAAGGGTGTTTATAGTTTTGAAAGTTATTCTTGTATGAGTGGCCATGGGGCAACATGAGGGGGAACCTATTTATTTAAAAGGCCTAAATCTAGAAAATCAAACAGTCACAAACATGTAGCAAATAAGCTTTAGCCTATTATTCATTATTTGCTTATTAGCATGTTTTTACTGGTTTTCTTGGTCCCCATTATGTCTTGTGATTGTCTTTGTTTAATATGTGTCTGCAACCTTTTATTTATTTTTTTCTCCAGCATAATTCCACACTCTGAAAAAAATTTATGTTCTGTTAAATCCAGATACAGATTTGTCTGTGTGAGTGTGCATGTTTATGTGTCTCATCCAGGGAAATAATGGTGAATTCAGAAACATGTCAAAAGAACCTTCTATTGTCACATAAAAGAAAATTAGATATACAGGAGAAAGCACAGATGCTTCTGTGCGTCCTTGCAGACCAAGAAGTGGAAAACTGAATGTCATATGCTGGTTGTACCAACAATCTGTGTATGCATAAAAAAATAAGCTATTTTTACATTTTTTGTGTTAATCAAAACTCCTTTTCTCACACTCATTTCCAGCTCTAACTCTGTGCAAGACATGAAAATAGAGTAATTTTCAAGTGAATGGACAGGAAAAACGCTACCTGTTCAAGCTTCCATAAAGGATGTGTTTTCATGTTAGACATGTTTTCTTTCAAGCATCAATCATAGAACCTCATGGGAAAAAGGTTTTGCAAGGAAATTCGTTAAAATGATTAACCTGCAAACTAAGAAACAACACATAGTCTTACCAACGCATGTGGGGACGGCAGCGCTCCACACCTTATTGTACTGGCAGACTGCTGTCTTCTGGCCCTTCATGGAATAACCAGGAGAACAGAAGAACTCACAGCGAGAGTTGTAGTAGGAGCCGTCCGAACATTTGTATCCTCCATTAACTGGCATGTCGAGCTTGGGACAGCGAATCTCTGTGAGCAGAAAGAGCTCAGAGGTAATGACATGTATCTGGATCCACAGTCATGTTCAAATTTTGTGGAAAATCTACGAGACCATGTTGTGGTTTTTTCTGAGATAGATATATTTAATAAACTTGAATAATATTGAAAAAATTTAGTTTTTGTAACCCAATTTACTTTACATTTACTTAAACTTTCAAGATAGTTTTTTAAACTTTTATTCCCCTTTAATAATAAGCATTTACTCAAAATCAGATGGCAATGTATTCCACTTGGCCTCCTTAAATGCTTACCAAGATCATCAATATCCTGTTTGGTGCAGAGCGGATCATGCATGTGTGATTTAGAGCCAGACATAGATACATGGTGAATTGCCGAAGATAAAGTGATCAAAAGACACAGTGATGTGTTAAGCAGTCATAATGCACAAAATATTTGGTGCAGATCTGATCATGTGTGAGGGAGATATAGCTATGAAAATGTTGTAGGGGGAATTAGGCTACGCCCACCAAGTATTTCACTGAGTTGCTTTTTGGAGCCGCACTGCAATGGTTCATATTCCGTTTTATGCATATTATTATCTGTGCAAATGAAAGCCAAATGTATGAACACCCATGATGTTGGACCTGGCCATGCTGCCATGGCCACGCCTCCAAAGACTCTCAGAAGTAAAAAATAAATGACCAAGTAGTTTTCTGTCACTAGGCTGACTCTAAAGCCGATTATGATAAGAGAGTCAAATGAATAATAGTGAAACATTACAACTCCTGTTCTTAGGGGGCAACAAAGAAAGTTTGATAGAGCTGTGAGATGATTGATTGATGTATGGGTTACTGAACAGAAAGAAGAAAGCAACTCTATAGCAAGACATTATAAATTATGGGAAAATATAAATCAAGTTCTCCAACAGTACTTTGTAGTACTTTTAAAATTTTATTTAAATTTACCAGACTTTTTTCCATAAATATAGAATCTCTTTTGAATAAAGTTTCTATTTCTCCTGGCAAACAGTCTCGGATAATTCAACATTATGAATCCACCTTAAAATATAGATTCACAAATTTTATTTGTACTTGTCAAAGAAAAAAAATACCAGTCACAGCCTTAAAAAAAACACCAATTATTATTAACAAGATATTGTTTATAAAAAATTTTTTTGCAGATTTACCAAGATAAAACATGATTAATGCTGATTACCAACTTCTTTGAAATGCAGTATGCTGCAGAATTTCAGGATAAAGCAAGAGAAGGACCGAACATTTACTGGAGGTGGACTTTCTAGTAAGGTAATAACAAAGCTCTGGAGAGGCACTTTACAGGGGTTCTTGCATTTTGAAACCTGTTCTAACCCAACCAGTCGAACCTACACAGAAACTGCTTCTACTATAAACTGTCTTACAGTAATCCCAGCACAACAACAACTTTCTTACTGCTTTCTTGACAGTCGATGTCTTTTTACTGAACCCTCTAGAAGGATATTTCCTGCAGTAAACAACATTAAACGGTATAAAGTTGTCTATGATTGCATACTACCTGCAGATAGATACGCTGAAGGTAGCCCGGCCCCCAGAGATTTAGAAAGTCTCAGAGCGAAAATGCCAACAAGTTGATGAAATAGCTGGATATTACAGCTTTAAATGTCATCAAAAGATTGGGATTTTCTTTTGTTGTGACATTTCTGTTAGATAGCATGGAACTGTGTTACTAAATATGTTATTACAAATTCTAAGAAACTAAAAGGACTTTAGGGGTTTATGCAAAAAAATACTAACCTAAGATTTACATCATTGGCTTTTTTTAGCAAAGTTGTATTATTAAGTATTTTGTTTCCACTATTGAGGCTGCTGTCTTTGGGTTTGCATGCCAATAATCTACAACAGATTCCTGCGAGGAGCAAACAAACTAGAATAAAAGCAGTTTTATGCTCCCTGTGTGTGGAGAAATACTCCCTGCTTGATGATAAAAGTAAACCAAATACATCAACACTCACAAAGTCTAAAGTCATTTACCTCCATGGGTGCACACAAACATTCAAGTGGATGAGACATTCATTATAACAATTTTCTTTCAAATCAAGCGGTAAATAAATAACAATTTTGATCCGATGTAATAAAAGCATTAATTTAAAGGTCAAAGAAACATAATCCATTTTTATGCACAACTCTGGAAAATATAACCTACAACATATACTCAGCAGGGGAGAGGATCCCACCCGGACCGCCTGCCTGTAGTTTTCAGCCTCATCAGTTTTCATTGTCAGTCATCAGTTCGCTGCACTGTTTGAGGAACATGCGGCACGACAACAAACAACATGGGAAAATGTTTCATTCGTGAAAGTCTAACACTTGGGATGTGCAAATTGGCAGCAGGTTATCTGCGACAGTAGACTTTATAAAGCTGGCATTCACGGATACGCTGTGAAATCTCTTATTCAGCGGGATAATCTAAAATAACATTGGGTGGGCTGGCCTTTAGACTTAGCCAACAGTGATGAGTTGTTTTAGGTCATTCTGGTTAATTTTAAAGTTTGGCTGGAGAATTACACCACTTTATTAAGATTTATGCGCACCTACATGTTTTTTTTTTCTTTTAACGTCAAGACCTTTTAAGTGTAAAAGCAGGCTGGAGCTGGACTCAGTTGACTAAACGTCCATACGTTCAAGGAAACTAATTTTAGCGTAGTTAGAAGAAATCTGCCAAAAGATTCTGATTAAAAAGAGAACAAATAAAAATGAACTCTACAGATGAAAAAACAGGAAAATATGATCAATTATAAACTGATTTTTTTTTTAAACAGATGAACGTGTGGTTTATTGGAACATCTAAGCTACCAGTACTTTCC
Organism: Orestias chungarensis; assembly: GCA_032876305.1. Lineage (NCBI taxonomy): Eukaryota > Metazoa > Chordata > Actinopteri > Cyprinodontiformes > Cyprinodontidae > Orestias > Orestias chungarensis. Next base: position 688,738 of record JAVLVB010000239.1, on the reverse strand, counting down.
TGTAAACGTAAAAAATGAGAACATTGTCGCAACAAACACAGACTATCTCAACATGTGCAAAGACAAGGTGTTATTTGTATTACAGTGACGTTTATGATACATAGATTTGAGTGATTTTTTTATGAAGTATAGTTCTGAGAGTTAACAATCCAGTCACACCAAGCATGACTTTACTTTTTTCAGTTACTGACACCAATTATTACTTTAATTGTAAGATACTTTTTCAGAATCAAAGTAATTTTTGTGCTTTTCCATTTTATATTGTTTTTGTAAGTAATTGTCTACAAAAAAAATAGAGAAATAACAGGGAAATAAAACCATAATTTTAGTCTCCACGATTAAATAAGAAGATATTTTGTAGGTTTAAAATCATACAGTAGGTGATTAATAGCTTCAACCAACAACATCACACACAGAGCTAATACAGGGTTTGATATCAAGTCATGGCTCTTATATGCATGATGGTTTTGGGTTGACCCTTGTTTTTGTTTTTTATGTTTTTTGTTTTTTTTTTGATTAATAGAAATACATCAGTTTCGAGAGGTGGCTGCTTTTCTACGCTGTGATCTACAGTATAATCAGCAAGACATGTACTGAAAATGTTTAGTTTTTGTCCTTTATTAATCAAATCCATTACAGGAAAAAATAATACATACTTTTAACACACTTTTTTAATCTTTCTGACATTTCACAAAGAGTTGGGGATAATATATCTAATTTTGCAACTTGAGTTTGAATTGCTTTTAAAGTCTTATAGGAAGTTGAGTTGTCCTTAAGAAAAAAACTAACAGCCCTTAAGGGAAATCACAAGATTTGTGTTTTTTCAATCCTTTTTATGTTTATTTATTCCCTGCCTGTCCAGAGCATTTTTCATTAAAAAAAAAAATGTCTTGTTTCTATTTCAGGCTGTTTATGAGTTTAAAGTCCTTCCAACACTCATTGTTCCCCAGTATCCTCCTTAGCCTGAACGTTGTTTCTAGATTACCTCAGCACCTGTTACTCATCTCTTACTTGCATCCTCTCGCCTAATCATTTCTACCGGTAAAAAATAGCCCTTGTTAGTCATTTGGTTTGTCAGCTGCTCTACGTAAGCAAGTACTCATCTTCCCTGCCCATTTTAGAGTTTTGTCTGTTTTGTTTAATCTACAAAACTTCTTCATCCTAGAGCAGATAATCGACCCAATCGAGACACAACATGGGATCCATGACTGCATAAAAATTGACAGTCTCGAATCGTAAGTGTTCAATACCGGATGAAAAACACATACATTTCACAGAAAAAAACAAAAGATATTGCTTAAACATGTCCAGCCTCAATAGCCATTGTCTACAAAGAAATCTGCTTATAGCAGACCTAACAATCATTTTCACAGATAAAAAAACCCCAAGATGTTCTGCTGATGTTGCATTATTGTACAATATTATTGTGTAGTAAAGGAAATACATGTTTACTGGGATGATAATAATAAGGGTTTTCTAGGGCGGCTTTGGTTCCGACAGTCCATTTGTGTACTGACATGATGCAGAAAACATTCCTAAGAACTAACACGTTTCCCTTTTTTGCCAAATCATTTAAACTGATCTGAAATTACTTTTTTTAGTACAATGCCATCAGATGACTTCATCTTGGTGCTTTAAAAGGAAATGTTGGCTCTCAAAAAAAGGATGTTGGCTCTCACCCCTACACGCGTAGTTTGAGGACCAGTGCTTGCTTGCCATGCACACCACCTCTGAGTTCTGGGATTCGTAACCCTGTTTGCAGCGGATTTTACATCGTGTCCCCATCACGTTCCTGTAGTGCTCCCCTCTGGGCGTGTGGCAGCTCACGTCACCGTGCTTCAGCTTAATGGACCCGCACCACGGGGTTCCTGGGGACAGAAAGTGAAAGAAAGAGCACTGAGTTCTCACTGGAAGCATCAAAGCAGGTACATGACTTGGCCTTTCATCTGGGGAAGCTCAATGGGAAGCACTTACCTGCAGACTATGAAAGCTTAGAAAGACTTTTTTCACTAAGTGGAAAAGAAGAAAAAGGAAAACCCACCCATCAGCAGGAGTGCACGCAGATACGGTGATTTCTCATTACCATGTCTGTAACTTCCAATCATCCAAAAGTGTTTTAGGAGAGGTATTAGAAGTTGGCTTCAACTTTAATGATGTGTGGAGAGCACTTATGTAATTCAAGCTGTTTAGAACGTATCTGGAAAATTTTCTCCTCACACTAAAACTAAATTATCATGTCATCTCTACCTTATTTTTATCATTTAAAGCTTTAGCATTTTGAAATTAGGTGAGTTCTTTTGTTTGTCTGACAGCATATTTGTCAGCAAGACATAAAAGTTGACTTTTTATCTCATTAAACGAGTCTCTCACAACTCCTCTGATTGAATTTAAGTTTTAAGATTTCATCTCTAGAGAGCTGTGTAATTAAATTCCTCCTGATTTCAATACAAGAAAATAGAAATCTGCAGTTCATTTCCTGCTGGCTCAGGACAAACACATATCTGCTCAGCTGAAGAGGAGAGAGTACACACAAGCTCAGGCCTTAGGCCATGTGGAATGAATACGAGGATCCAGCCTCCCTTGCTAGGTTGCGGTGTCTACATGTGTGTTGGAAGTGTTTCTACTGCCAGTGACTGAAAGACAATACTACATTTGAACTTTAAAATGGGGAGAGAGTTTGATATGGCCTGAGTGATTATGAGCTCATATTTAAAGGTTGACATTGCATTCATAATTTATGATGATTTCCAAACCGTCTAGAGGACAAAAATTGTGTGAAATAGGATTTTTCCTCTTTAAATCCTGGGTGTGACTTTTTGAGAGAAAAAAAATGTAATTAAAAAAGAAAAAAATATATATATATAATATATATATATATATATATATTACAAAAAATATTTTTTTTTTTTTTTTTTTTAATATTTTTTAAATTTTTTT
>JAVLVB010000239.1:668809-682725 GCA_032876305.1 Orestias chungarensis | reverse complement strand
CTTCTAATTTAGCTTTCTGTCTTTTCAAACCCCCAGTCGGTCGTGGCAGATGGCTGCTTGTACTGAGCCTGGTTCTGCTGGAGGTTTCTTCCTGTTAAAGGGGAGTTTTTCCTCCCCACTGTCGCTACATGCATGCTCAGTATGAGGGATTGCTGTAAAGTCAACGACAACACAAGCCATTGTTTCTGCCTGCTGATTCAAGAGGAGTGAATGCTGCAAGTCAATGACTCGATGCAATCTGCTGGGGTTCCTTAGATTGGAAACTTTTTCAAATTGATTTGTTATGATGTATATTTGATTTTATTTGATTTTTTGTGAAGTGCCTTGAGACGACACCTGTTGTAAATTGGCGCTATACAAATAAACTGATTCTTGATTCTTGATAAAAATTCAAAATCTGAAGGTCCCACAATAATCTGTTCAAGCAAATAAGTATAAACACACATAGGGGTGTCCACTTCACATGTCATTAGGGAAAGAGACAGGTTATGTTCCCAGAGATAAACCGGTTTTGGTGCAAATTGTGAGTATCATTCCTAGAACAAAGGGAAAGACCTTTTAAAGGTGCTGACTGAAGCTCGTAAAAGAAAGTTATCATTCCCAGTTAAGCGAGTCCTGAAACAATATTGACAGGCCACACAGGGGACAAAGAAGCCAGTGCTTCAAAAGCAACTTCAAAGCAAGATTTTAGTTTTGTGAGCAAAACCTAATTCTTGGAGGTAATGTGTTGTGGTTTCTGTGACACCCGAGAAGGGCAGAATCCTTTTTGCTCGACTGTTTTGCTCCTTAATGAGCTGGTCAAATTTGCAAAAACAGCTGAGAGAAGAACATTTTTTGGAGATACTAACGCAACATTTTAGGATGTCAAGCATCAGAGTGTTTTCCACTAAACTGGTTCTGGTAGGAAACTGGTGGTCTAACCAGCAATTCCCAAAAACACCTCTAAGTCTTTTAAATTCAAAAGTCAGGATTTTGCTGGTTAAGAACTGGATCCTTTTAAGTGGAAAAACCCTTGAAAGTAAAAGCTTGGTCATACATGGGTCTCCAAAATTAACAATGATAAGCCTAATTTTTTGGGTTGGTTATCAAAAAGTCCTGATCACATTCCTACAAGGATATTTATTGACTAAACTTCAAATCCAACAAACTGGACATTGAGTCCACCTATGCAGGAGTAATTGGAAGATATGTTTAAGCAAACATTTGAGAGAAGATTCCAAAAGTGAGATTCAAAATGTATATTGCCCCACGGGTTAATTGGACATTGTAGAAAAATTGTAAGGAAATTAATACTAACTTCTAAATTTACAAAAGATTACAACATGTAAATAAAGAATGTACGTCGTTCATTGTTCTGGCTATTAGCTAATAGAAATACATAGCTGTAATCGTAGCAGACTTGAGAAATTGTTCAGATTAAAGCTAAAACAGTAGGAAACAAGGCAATGTCTCCTTAGTGTGTAAGTACTTACATGTGCGGTATATACAAGTTTTGACTTTCAACTGCATATCAACCATAGACCATTCTGAGTCAGCTTTGACTGTGAACACAATCAGTGAAAGACAGCGGCTGATAAACGAGAAGAAATTTTTGGTGGCTGCAAGGCCGCTGGAGGACACAGCTGAGTGGCTGCGGTGAAAGATAAATGTGAGAGGAATTGTGATGAGAGAGGCAGACTGTTTTTAGAAACGGGGATTGAGGGTAGGTGGGTATGGAGGGTGGCTGAAGGCAACACAAACATGAAGGTATTGGTACAGAAGGAGTTAAATTCGGGAGGTGGAGTGAACTCTGGTGTCAATATGGTGTCTGTGCAGGACTTAAAGGAGAGAAGGGGTTCAGCCTCACTCTGCTTTCATATACACAAATCCAGTCAGAAAGATAACCTGCTTTTCTCCACCCCTGTTTCTTCTTACGGCTTTTCCATCTATTCTATCTATTAATTTATCATTCTAAATTTACAAAGACTTTGCATTAAGTTCATTTTTTCATTTATTTCTATAGTCCAGATGTGAACCTTACCTTTAACCTAAGCTAAACAACAACATCACATCCTGTTATAAGGCCTGTTTTTTGGGCCTCGTGAGGAGCCATGGGTCCTCACAATGCAAAATTTGTTGGAAAAATGGGCTTACAAGGTAATAAATGCTAAAGGAAAAAATTTATTCAAAGTCTTTGCTTCATGATGGTTTCAGGAAGGGAGGTATAAAACTTATGTCATACAGTAGGAGTACTCCAGTGTATATGAGTAACCCAGAACTAAAAATTATAACATTAAGTCCACAGTCTATTCTTTATCTTTACAATTTATGTCAGCTTCAGCATCTCTGCAATAAAAAAATGATATACAGATTACAGCGTTTGTCAAAAATAAACATATCGTTGTTGACATGCAGCGTGAATGCCTGGGCCATGTTATCCAAACAATATGTGATGATGATTCTTTAACAAATCACAGTTTTTGTTGAACCACACTAAGAAAATAATGACATTTAACCATCTTTTGGTTTTCAGTTTGAATAGCTTGAACAGAAAGTCCATTTTCTTTTGCAACCTATACTGTCTGGATGTTACTATCACTAGGAGTTATTGGTTTAACTCAGTTTTTTTTTTCATTGTTCTGCTCTCAGTTTTTCCATTAACACTCCGGACTCCCTTCTGTAATAAAACTAACGGCTATTTGCACCTTCGCCAGTAGCTCCCATGAGTATGACTGTGTCTGTGATTACACAGCAACAATAACAACTACCAAAAAACAAAGACTGAATACATTTGGTCAAGTTTGAGCTTGTTGATAAAGGGTTTCTGAATCCTAATAAATTAAAAGCAAGTATGAGCAATCGGAGTCTCCTCTTCATTCAAACACAGAACTGTCAAGATGATGAAGTGGAAATGAGCCGCCAGCATCAACTTCCTTTCTACCCCTCTTACATCAAAGGACTTATCAGCAAAATTTTAAAAAGTGCTGAAGTAGCAAGAGGTTTCTTTTTCTTCCCTCTTCCATCCTCCTGGAGTGATCACACTTAAAATCACTGAGCCTGATTTTCCAATTAGCTGCTGTCTCCCTGAGCTTTTTTAAGTAAGAGCTGTCAGACTGTGGAGGAAGTTTGTTTGGGTTAAACGTTGAAGCATAGCTGCAGGCTAAAGCGCCACAGAGAGCAAGAAGTACAACAGAGTCATTGCCTTATTACCTAAATTAAGAAGCTGTAATTACACCAGTCAATATGATATTTATTTTGTTCCACTAATGTGTGTCTGGTCACTCGGTTTTCTGGATTATGTTGGGCTCCATGAATTACTGTGCCGCTTACTTTCTCTGTTAAGTGATTGCATTAAAACCTAAAGCACAATATTACCACTTTAGACTAAAGCATTTATTTATTGCAAGTTATATTATCATCATGATTTTCACCAACAATATCAAAATAGCAGAGGTAATAAGAGCTATATAAGCTAAACTCATGATTGCATGATCAATTTGTAAAATATCCCAAAATCACTGGACTGCTTAAATGCAATATTTGGGAGGATATACTGTATGTTTTAAGATACATGTATACAGATTCTGCATGATTAGTTTATCTCTGCCCTTAAGGCCAAAAATTGATATATATTTTTTTTTTAGTAGCTCAGATGCTGGAACTAACAACAAGGGGTGAGGATGATAGGGGAAGAGAAAATATTCAGGAAAATATGGGTAATCTTGATTAATTATATTCAGCAACCATAATGTATCATTTCTCTTTAACTTCAAAACTGTGCACATTTATTGTTGCATGCCTGCCACAATAAAATTTGTGAAAAATTTGGAATTTGGAGATAAAATGCATGAACATTGTCACTGTGGCAGGACAGCAGCATTAGTTGAGAAAATCTCTTGATCACAAATCTCACGAGCCCACACGTTACTAAAAGACATAATTCACCCGAGCAGGGAACACCAACTGCCCCCCTGTGAAAATAAGCCCTATGGTTAATCCAAACACACCCGCAGACAGAAGTGTACACAAGTACAGACTGGAGTCCTATCAGCCTGATGAGCAGTTTTGAAGTCTGTTAGTATGTATTCATGTTGGAGCCTGTATGATCATACAGTAGAGATGAGACGCTTTTCTGCCACCTACAAGCTCATACTGAACTACTGCTGCTCACGTCCACTCACAATGAACTCCTTTCATACACAAATGAGCTTTGAAGTGACTTCATCTGCTTCCAGCAGCAGGCTGCAGGCTCTCACATAAGTCCGTCTGGCAAGCTTGCATGTGTTTAATGCAAAAAAAACTCATAAATGTTTTCTGTTTAAATAATGGATTATGCGCTTGCTTATTAAAGAGAGATAGAAAAAGCTAATTAACAGAAGTGCAAACCAACTAATTACCACCGCAGATGAATGTTGAGACTAATGAGGCTTAGTAAGGAACAGATAATTTTAATAAAAAGTTACATGAGAATGAATGTGGAGAATGCTTTTTGTTTTGGTTAAAAAAATGTCTTTCCCACTGTCTCTGAGTGATGTAAAAGTTGGGACAGTGGGAATAAAAAGACAGCAGAGCTTTCAGATGAGCCACAGACCTAAGCTCTGTGCAGAGACGTACCCCAGATGCACGCTGCACTCCCCCCCTGCTTTCCACCCACAGCTTCCACGTAAACAAAACCCCAGCTCAGACCCCCGACTAAATGCCACAAAAAGTCCCGCACAGAGTGTCCAACTCAAAGTCGCAACCACTGGTGCTTTACATTTTGACATCCAGGCATTGTGCAGATAACCTGGAGAGTCATTTGTGGATCATTTTTCCCTCTCTCTAGTAGGGTTTTATTAAACATTCAGGGGCCTTCGGGCAGTTCTTACCTTCATATCCAGAGCAGAGACAGATCTGGAGGATCAGGAGAACCAGTGTCCACAGCTCCATTTCAGGACGGCCAATTGTTAACGTGTGGACAGGAGAAGGAGGAGGAAGAGGACAGCTAGCAAGGAAAGTCTCAGCACATTCTTTCTTTCTTCCAAAGAGCCCGCCTCTTGCTCCAGCAACAAGGGAGGGTTTTCTTTAAAGCAAACGGTGCATCCACTGGCACTGACTCAGGGGCCAGGGGCAGTGGGGGGGGGGGGCAAAAGAGCCAGGTTCTCAGGTTAAAAACCACACATTGATCCAGACAGTGATCCAGCAACAAAGCTACATAATCTAATGCGTTGGCTTGTTTATGAATGTGTCATACTTTGATGTTTTACCTTGGCTTATTAACACAAAAGATAGATAAAAAAACCATGGCTTGTGATTTAATTCTTTTCTGTAGTAATTCAGATACAAGATACAGTTAACACAAAGTTATTATTACCTCTGGCAGATTTAAATGTAAGATTACAGTCAGTGAAGTAAAAAGTGTTGTCAAACGTTACCATTTCGGTCAAAACAAATTTCTTTTACATTAGAGCTTCACAATTTCCAAATTGCTGAGTGGTGTTCTGAATGTTTGGTACTTTTTAGCGTTTTTGATTTCATGTCGAAAATTTCTGATTGCCAGTAGTAAATAATGTTTTTCCACATGGATGAACTTTTAAAGTCCTTGATCTCCACACCTGAAGGTCCTGGTTGCTAGACCCCAGATAGAGCTGGTGTAAATCTAACTTAATCAAAGTCAAAGTCAGCTTTATTGTCAATTCTTTACATGACAGTGCATGCAAGGAATTTTATCTTAAATAAAATAAATTTTACCTAAAATGAGCTATTCTACCACTTAACATAGAGATTTTAGTCAAATTCACAGAGTAATGTCAGAGGTAGTGGAAGGTGCAAAAACTTTCTGTAGTGTAGCAGCAGATGATTTTTTTTTTGGGAAGTTTATTTGGATGTTTATCATGTTTACCTAATCTGTGTCTAAATCTATAAATACTGCAGGGATTGACTAGGTCAAGAGGTTGAACCCTTGTAACTTCGATTCATTATTTCAATTATAACAGTCAAATCTTGCCATAAACCTCAATGCATTTGATTCATTGTTATTATAATAGCTCAGCACAAAGCATTGTGATGTGGAAAGAAATCTGCTTTCTGTTTGAAAAATAAAAATCTGAAATAAAATCTCTGGGTCTTGTTCTGCAGATGAGAGGAAGAGCATATATTAACATGAATGCTTCATTAAATTCTACCTGGACTTTGAGTGGGCCATTCTTACACATAAATACTCTCTAGTATTGTGATTTGATTGTATCAGCTTTTAACAAATTAAAAATTACTTTCACAAATATGCATTTAGCTTTCCAAGTAATCTTCAAGTAAATTACTGTGTAAAAATTGTTTACAAGGTTATAAAGTCGAGTTTAACTTCTTTCTTTTTGTTTCTGTCAAAATGTGAACTCTTGATTTTTACAAATTAACCAGCTTTATAGATCTGTTCTTTTAGGTATTTTCTTTACCTGCCAATTTCCTGAGTATCAGTTAACATTCTGTAATAAGAAATTACTACAAATGTAAAGTAAAGTGATAAACTGAAATCACTTAACATCAAGCAGATGAGAGGTGAATGAGAAGTATCGAATTAAACAAAAAGCAACAAACTGAGAGAAAACTTTATTGTTCTTATACAGAAATGAGTCACCAGCTTAATTATAGACATGGGGTAAATGATTTCAGCATGGATTTATACTAGTCTTTTTTTACATATTTCTTTATTATGGATGCTTTATTAAATCTGTATTTAGGCTAGCAAATACAAAAAAAAGCTGAAGATTTAAGCAGCAGATTATTAAAACAACACAAGTGTTTTAAATATTAAATGTTTTTTCTATTATTTAGAAAATAAGGAGGTTTGGTGACCAGTTCACCAATAATAGCTTAAACGTCTGGAGCATTTTAGATTGAGTTGGGTTAGTCCAGTTTAAGACAATCATGCATTAACTGGAAGATTGCATATTGGAGTGTTATAAAATTTATTTCAATAATTCCGGATACATAACACTTAAAATTATATATTTTAAATGTTTAAAGTTGATGATTAACTCAAAACCTTAAATTCAGGTTCAGACCATATCATATAAAAACAAAAAAGGATTTTCTAATAAAGACATTTTTCGTTGTAATACATATAATATAATGTTACATCCCAGCATACTAATGGAAAATTAAGGGCAAGGAAAATTGGAAACATTATAGACATTTTTCACAGTTTAAATTGGAATTTAAGTCAATGGACTATTGAGTGGGTAATGAATATGTGGGTAATGAATTTCTGTACTTTTTGAATCAAATTACATTAATAAACTTTCCTATTACATTCTGATTTAATGAGAAAAAAAAAAAGCAATGTACTAAATGTATTATATTTAATCAAAGTGCTTCATATTGATGTCTTATAGCAAAATTTTGGTTCAGAAAGAAAAAACTTCTGTGATTAAAAAAAAATGTTTCCTGCCTGTCTACTGTCAGTGAATGTCTAAGATGGCCAACTTTAAGCATGGAAGCCCCAGTTGAGGAAGCATGGTGACAACATCCTCTTCCTCCTCTTCCTCCTCAGTGAGAAGATAAGAGAAAGCAGGAGTCACTGCAGGTCCAGGTATCGAGGCAGAACGTCGTTCCAGAACTGCTGGGAATCTTCTGGTTTCTTCTCCTCCCCAGCTCTCTGTTTGCTCTGTGGAGCCGGTCTGTGAGCATCTCTCTGTTTAGCTGAAGAAGACGCTGCTGGAGTCGACGGCTGTGGCTCCTTTTTTTTTGTTCTTGTTGATTTCTGTCTCTTCTTCTCTTTCTTCTCCACTGGTTTTCGTTCTTCTTCCTCCTCAAATTGTTCCTCATCCTCTTCTCCCTCATCATCTTTGTTCTGTTCCTCTTCATCTTCTTCCTCTTCCTCCTCCTCTTCTTCCTCCTCTTCTTCCTCCTCTTTTTCCTTATGTTCTTCCTTTTGTTCTTTTTCCTCCTCTTCTTCCTCCTCTTCCTCCTCCTCTTCTTCAGACTCTTTTTCCTTATCTTCTTCCTTTTGTTCTTCTTCCTCCTCTTCTTCCTCCTCCTCTTCTTCCTCCTCTTCCTCCTCCTCTTCTTCAGACTCATTTTCCTTATCTTCTTCCTTTTGTTCTTCTTCCTCCTCTTCTTCCTCTTCTTCCTCTGCTACCTCGTTTTCTTCATCTTCCCCCTCATCTTCCTCCTTGTGTTCTTCCTCTTCTCCTTCCATTCTATCTTGCTCTTCCTCACTTTCCTGTCCTGTTTCCACGCTCGCCTCCTCTTCTTCTTCCTCTCGGTCCATTTCACTTTCTTCTTCTGAAGCGGAGCTACTTTCCTCTTTACTTTCTTCACTTATTTCATCTTCTTCGATGCTTTCGTCTTCCTCCTCACTTTTGCACTCTTCCTCTATGGTTTTGTCTTCCTCATTTCCTGAGTCCGACTCTTCCTCCTCCTCATTTTCCTCCCCTGAACTCTCTCCCTCGCTTTCTCCTTCCTCTTCCTCCTCTGTAGCCTCCTGCTCTAATTTTTCATAATTTGCATAAAGTTCTCCTTCCTCGTCCTTGTCTTCCTCCTGCTCCTCTTCACTGTCTTCCTCTCCATAATCCTCTCCTCCACTCTCTTCTTTCCCTGTTTCCTGCCCTTCATCGGACCGTTTTGAATCCTCACTTCCTTCTTCTTCAGACATCGCCGTGTCACTTCCCTCCTCTTCAGACATCGCAGTGTCACTTCCCTCCCTGTCCTCTTCTTCCTCCTCCTCTTCACTCTCACTATGCTCTTGCTCGGATCCTTCAGTGCTTTTTTCTTCTTCATCACCACTCACCTCGCCCTCTTCCTCACCTGTACTCTCATCATCACTTTGTTCTTCACTTCTACCTTTGCCGTCCTCAGCCGCCTCACTAACTTCAGAGTGACTCACTCCTTCACCCGTTTCCATGCTGCTCCCTTCTTCCTCATTTTTAGCATCCGTTATGTCACTTTTGGTTTTTTTGTCACCTACCTCCTGAACGCTACAGCTTGTTTTCCCCTTGTTCTCTTGTTCCACCGATTCACTGTCTTGCTCTTCATCCACATCTCCAGGTTTATTCTCCTCGGCAGCACACATATGAACACTGGTTTCTTCTTCCTCATCCTTGCTTTTGCTATTGACAGTACTTTCTGACTTTTCATAATCTTTCTTTCTTCTTTCCTTACCAGTGTTTGCTTCAATCATCTTTGAATCATCACCCTCCTCTTGAGAGCCTTCCACTTCTCTTACATCTTCTTTTTTTAAAGTTTCTCTATTCCTGATCTGCTCTGCCGTTTCCTGCTCTGATGGGTCGGTAAATTCTTCCTCATCTGAAGCATTTCCTAAATCTGATGAGATGCTCATTTGAGCATCCCTCTGGGTGCTGTCATCTCGTTTCTCTATATCAGACTGTGACGTAGAGGAGAAGGAGGGGTTTTTAACCGCGCTCTGCTTTGTAAATTGTTTGGCTTTAAATGGTGTTTTCGGTTCTGTAGAGGCAGCTCCATCACTATCTGCATGGAAAGGCTGAACATGAGTCACGGCCTCGCCGAGGAGGCCGATAGCTGCGCCTGCGATCCCTGCAGCTGGTAGAAGAGTCGCAGCACCGCTCAGAATTTTTCCCCACGTTGGTCTTGCTTCATGCATTTCTTCATTCTCTTTTGTTCCATTTTCAGGTGCTCCTGGAGCAGCATGGTTCGAGGGTTGCAAGTATTTAGCTCTGCCGACATTAAGCCCCCTAGTTCTTGTAGGAGAGAAATCTCCATTGGTTGAGGCTTCATCTTCATGATGTGATGACAGTAAGCTGGAAGCCCCAGTTATTTCAATCATTGGTTTGGCCACATCACCTTCTTCGGTCACTGGTTTTGTTTTAGTTTTCTGTTTAATTTTTGGTTGTTTTTCCTTTGTTTTCTTCTTCTCCTGGAGTAACGGTTGCTTTTCTAAAGTTTGTCCTTCAACCACCCCAGTCGTGTTTTTTGCACAGATTAACCCATCTATTTCAGCTTTTTTGTTGCTTTTAGTTCTAGCCGAAAGTTTTTCTGGATGTTTGCTTTGATGTTTGTCTGGTTTGGATTTATTCACCCTGACAGGTGTAGATTTCGCACTTACAGGCTCAGCCTGAGAAGGCATGATCATTTCTACAGCTGCAGCATCTTGTGATTTTGCATGCACTGCTGTGCTTTTAGTATTTCTCTGTGTGGATTCAACCTTTTCCTTTGTTGGAGTGTAACTGAGTTGCTTTGTTTCTTGCTGCTTCTTCTTAACTTCAGCAGCTTTTAGATCAGAGCCTTTACTCTGGATTAAGGTATCGTTCTTCGACAAATTTCCAGTGAATATTAAACTGCTTGTTTCCTCATCATCGCTAAATGTTATAATTGGGTTTGTATTGTCTGAAGCAGATGATATGTTCCGTCTTTTTGGAGTCACTTTCAATTGTTTCTCTATCACTTGATCTTTTTCATCTTTTTTTTTTACTTTGGACATTGTTTCCAGCACAGGTTTTTGCGCTGTTGCACTTCTCTTATGTTTGGGTGATTTAAACATAAAGACCATGTTTTGAGCTTCTTTTATGTGTGGAGAGTTTCTTTTATGGTCTTTAATGATCTGATGATCTTGAGATTTTGCTTGGACTGTTTCCTTTCTTCTCTTCCGCGATGATTCTTGTTCCTCATACACCTCTGGTTTTTTGACTTCTTGAACTGACCCAGTTTTGGTTTCCTATAAGACAACATTCGATTTCTGTAAGATTTTTTTTTTTAAATGTACCATCAATGACATTTTAATAATTTTATTATCTTGTAATCCATTTAGTAAATGAGTGTATAAAACATTATTTTAAATGAAAAGCTTTAAAACTAAATTATATCGCTAAAGAACTTTGTGCAAAAAACTTATGCAGCCATTGTCAGTAGACTCCTTTTAAACATAAACACAAATAGTACCAAAGGAAAAAAATTGAAATTTCAGCAACATATGAAAAAATTCTCATATTCTTCACTCTTTTTTACATTTTGATTACTTTGTTATTGTAAATTAGAAGGGACAAAGTACATAATTTTTTACCGGTGCAATTGTATTTTTCCCTCTGAAAACCCTAAATGAAATCGAGAAGTGACTTAATTAGGCAAATGGTCCACCTATCTGTAATTTAATCTCAGTATAATTTCCAGCTGTTCTCTGGGTGCTTCAACGGTTTCTTTGAGAACATTAGACAACAAATAGTATAAAGAAGACCAAGGAGGTGTGGTGAGATACAGAGCAGGGTTTGTATATCAAACATCCCTTTAAAGCACTTATAAATCCCTCTGTTCAATTTATGCATGACAACTATTAGTCTGCATCAATCTGAACTGTATGGGAGAATGGTAAGAACAAAAAAGCCATTGCTGAAGAACTGGATTTAGCTAAAAATGGCACAACTATTCTGACAAACACTTGAAATTCAGGCATACATTCACCTTCAAGCCATGCAAAGGCCTTTAACAAACAAATAAATCTAGCAGGGTTTCTGTAAAATTAAGGATTATTAAAGTATTTTTAATTCTAATTTAGATTCATAATCTTTACTTTAAAGCTTTAATTAGCTACATTAAATTGTCAAAGAACTAATGGATGATTCAACTAATGTCCTGTATTTCCAGTATCCCCTGTCTTTCATTTTTCATCTGTATTAGCAATTACTGAACTAAAATCAGAGAAAAGAAAAAGAAAGCAGCAAAATGTCAAATGAAATTTTTGAAACACCTTTAGAAATATGGGGTAAACTACAAAGGTAAAGGGAAGTGTGAAAGGGTATTGGAAGTACAAAATATGATTAAATGAATATGATTGTCCATACATATAAATTGGGTAATTTTCAGAAACTATCATATTACTAATCCATATACAGAAGCAAACATCCCTGTTGCCCCTGTACACACAAACATCTTCCACATGAGAAAGAAGTGAGTTACTGAGCTCCACAATTTGGACAAATATACATATAACATTGCAGTAGACTCTGTCACAGCTTGCTTCATTGCTACGTTTGGAAGGACTGATGAGATGTGGCAAGATTGCTGCCAATATTTTTAAAGCACTGTATTATTATGTGTGTGTTCGCATTCCTCAGCCTGAATACTGTACATCTGTGGATTTAAAAAAAATAAACATATTCAGAACAGCTTAATCAATGCCGACAGATCAAAATTCAATTCAACATTTCGTTTCAGTTTTAAACTAAGTGGCGGAAACTGCTTGTGCACCCATGTGCTTTGCAAGACACACACAAGTAAGCAAATATACAGTATTTATGCTGAGGTATGCAGATTCCCTGGAAAACTCACTGAGAGTTCAACTCTGCTGCTTCCCCGCTCTAAAGTGTTTACAGTTCAGAGTGAAAAGAAGAAAACAGAGGAAGGTTATATCAGAGCCGGTTTTAATGACTGCATACTGCATTTATCACCACCATCAAACACATTCTTGCATAAGTTAATAAAAAACATTTCTCTTACCATATATGGCATAAAATCCACATCATCTTCCACATCTTGATAAATTAGCTGTGGTTGTAGAGCTTCTGCCTCTGAAACAAAAGACAAGACTACATTGACCACAATTACTTAATTACTTGCTGGATAAATGCTTTAGTTCAAGATACCTTTTTTTGGTCCTTCCTGAGCGAGGCTATTACCAGAAACCTGGATGAGGAGTCTGTTTGGGCTGAGGTGTTTGTTAGGAGGTTTGTGATTTGAAGCACTATCAATCTTTGCTGTTTTACATTTCACGGCCGTTAAGGAAGGTCCAGGACTGTTGTCATGATTAGCTATAGATGTGGATGGAGATGCAGAGGATCTGGATCTGGAGGAAGCAGCGGTGGAGGCTTTATTCTGACACGAGTGAGATGATTGTGAACGTGGGCTTGACGGTTTGGAGGATAAATCGGCACTCCGACAGAATACAGCCTGAGAGCTGGGGGATAAAAGTGGCTTTGCTTTTGCTGCTTTCAAGGAGGTTGTGTAGGCGGGAGCATCCTTTGGAAGTAGTCTCAGGTTTTGGATGTTTCTGGGTGTCTTCCAGGATGCACTGAGGAAGCCAGGGTTAGGATGAGGGGGGTTGTGAGGCAATTCTCCAACCAGCTCCTCAAAACTCTTCTGAAAGGCAAAAAGAATCTCAGCGTCAAGGTATTGAAATTCAGCTCTGCAGCCTTCTCAGTGCTGCCGAGTAGGAAAATCTGTGTAATACTTCTCCCTACTGGGGCTAAACTGTGACTGCAGCAAAATGAGAAATATTTACAGGTCTCTTAGGTTAAATGTTGGTAAATTAGTAAGGAAATAACTCTCTTTAAGTTGTATAAAAACAATGCATGTTTAAAAATGAAACATGTCTTTATAGAAGTTTCTAAAATATATCCTGTACTTTTTAATTTAAGTGTTCAGCTCGTAAAATGAGGTGCGGTGTTAGTTGCTCACTTTTTCCCTGTGCCGAGCTCGAGCAGTTAGAGCAGAGAGCGGGACCACTGTAGCTGGATCTATGAGACAGTCTTTCAGCAGGTTTGCAGCGTCCGCTGACTCCCAGAAGAAGTGTGTAATTACAGCATCCTTCCTTGGCTGTAGATCCTGACTCTGGGCCTCTGGTCTGGGGAAAGCCAGAACCAGTGTGTGGTGACCACCGCAGGAAACCTTAATATGAAAAGAACAAAAATAGCACATCGAAAATTTTAACACCCATCTCCTGCAAAAAAACATATATATGGGATGAAATTTAACATTTGGTGTTTATTGTCTTTACGATGGAGTAAAAATGAAACTAAATGTTTGTTTGCGAAATATTGCACTTTATCTTTATAGTTAAATAATTTTAAAGACTCAGCAACCCTCAGGAAAATAAATTAGTTTCTTAAGTTTGTTACCCATCAACCTTTTCACTTTGTCTCCTTACAACCACATAAAATACTTTTGGAAAAGTGGGAGAACTTCTGGAAGGACATCACTCAAGGTGGCAACAA